>JBBBDQ010001464.1:287500-545000 GCA_037127315.1 Ascarosepion bandense | reverse complement strand
TAAACAGACTCAGAGATAGATAGATAGATAGATAGATAGATAGATAGATAGATAGATAGATAGATAGATGTACTGTTTCAGATAAATAAATAGATAGATTTTTGCATTAACAATCGAAAAACTTTTCAACATCACAGATTCGGTTTCGGCAATTCAATTAGGCTCCCGCTTATTTCCTACTGCCTTGCCAGGGGAGATAACCTCTTATCGATGCATCGATAATGGGACATCATCTTTAAATTAAATTATTTTACATCATCTTCTGGATGAAAATCTTCTCATTTTTCCCTTAACTTGTATTTATCTTCCGTTTTCCTTTTTTTATAACTTAACTCATAAGTTAATATACGTTTCTTAATTTGAATACATGCACAATACGTACAGCAATATATATATATATATATATATTTGCTTGTATGTTTTCCATATGAAGCAAATATTAAGTACCTTCGCTAGAAGCAACTATATATTCGGATTTCCTGTGAGAGTTCCAAGTTACTGAATATATACTCGGAGGGTACAGATAATATTTTCTGCGTTGAGTAGCTCACAGAATCAATAATTTATACATGCTGAATCATACATTACTGCAAAAACATATTTCCTCACAGCAATCATGTGATAAAATTTATATTCTAAAGTTTTAAAACGTGTCGAACAAGAAAGGAATTAACTTACTCCATAGAAAGTATGTAAAATAAATTTCACTTCCAAGAAACGAGTTGATATACATCAATAACAGCTAGTTTTTCTTCCCAAGAGCTCAGTCACAAAATAATACTGAACGTCAAATATGTAACCAGTGTATTTTTCTTGTTTGTTTAAAAGAATATTTCGATGAGTTTAACAATCCATCAGTTGAAAATGGAGGCGCTTCTATTAAATATGGCGTGTGCCAGCTGAAAGTTGACATTATTTAGACATGAAATGGATCTTAATTTTCACAGTATTTACATTATTTAGACTATTGACCTCATCTATGTTGCCATTTGTGCGACGTTTCGGCCGTTGTACACTCCGACCTTCTTCAGGTGCTAGGAATTTTGAACCCTTTATTACAATCACTGGTTTATATGATCTGCATTCCTTGCGTACAGTCTCTTCTGGTAGTCATGAGTTATTCCCCTCTTATCCTGTAAGTTACTTGTTCACCACTGCTGTAGCCTGGTATTGAACTTACACCTCTTTGGGTAAAGTCACAGGAACTAACCAACGTCCATATCCACTTGGCCATTTGTCCTTAAGTAAACGTCGTACAAATGGCAACACAGATGAGGACAATTGTCAAAATAATGTAAATACTGTAAATACTAACTCATCTCAGAAATATAGGCAAATATCTTAATTTTTATTTGTAAAAATCGTAAACCGATTTCTAGCACGTCCATTGAATTTATTTGATGTTGCCATCAGTTATAGTGTTAAAAAATATATATGATATAACTTTAATGAATTTAAGCAACTGAAATTTTTAATCCAACAAGATAATAGATCATAGCAAAAATGGATTATTGCCGTAATAGCTGGTTTTGAGCTGCATTAACTTTAATTTGCAGCCTTGGTTTCAAACACGTCAACACTGTCTTGTTGATGATGAATTATTTTCAACATAACTCATTTCCTATTAAGAAAATGTCGAAAAGTCTCTCGTTACTCTATAGATATTTTTATAATGAGCCACATTCCTCAGTTCCAGTATCCAGAGCTTCACAGGCTCACTATACCATGTACACCTGTCGATACTTCCTCTTCCATATCATACGCCATTTATAAGAAGGAAGTTCTACATAAACAGCTTTATTGTCACTCAGAATTGTCGTCGGATGTGCATTGTGGTTCAGTGGATATCGAATCGAAAAGACAAATCGGGGTGCCGAGTTCGAATTCCAGCTGAATTCCTTGCATTCACTTACGCACAAGTATCCTTGGGAAAGGTATTAATCTGTCTTTTCCCTCCAGTTATGGGTTAAATAATAGGACAGATTGGGTTCTATGGCCTTTGCTGGCAACCAGTTTACTGCATAAAGCAATGACAACCTACTGCGGGATAATCTTCTGCTCTGTCAGTCATGATTGCTCAAAGCGTGTATCACGTATGGGACTTAACTCACTGACTGACTGTCACCATGTAAAACAGACTCCCGAAAGGAAGCTTCACGAGCTTAAACACTTCAAATCTAAGCTCAGTCGTATTATATCCTGCATATCCTTATACTATGCCCTCCATACTTCTTTTTCTGCCCTTACAACAACCTTATTCACTAACTCTCTACTTTGAGATCTTCTTTCTTAAATAAGGTGAGCAGTTATATTTTAAAAATTAAATAAACGTAATTTAATGCATACACGCATTTGGATAACTGTTTTGTTTTTTTTAAGAATTAGATTTACTGATACGGAGTATCGAAATTCTTATTTTTTTATCATATCGCCACAAGCAGGGCAGTTTACTGCCACTAGTGCGCAGGGGGTTACATAGGAGGAAAATTATGAGAAAGAGTGATAGGTTATAGGGGGTGTCAGGAAGTGGGTAAGAGAAGAGTGAGAATACTGATGAGAGTGGAGTGGACAGAGAAAGAAGCATGAGAGAGAAAGGATGCTGGTTAGTGAGATAGGAAATGACTATTGATTTACATTTAAATTCTTATAATCATATCAAGCAAGGTAGTTTACTGCCACTGGTGCGCAGGGGATTACATATGAGGAAAGTTATGAGAAAGAGTGAGAGCTTACAGGGCGTGTCAAGAAGTGGCTAAGAAGAAGGGTTAAGATGCTGAGAGTGGTTTGGTCGGAGAAAGAAGCATGAGAGATAGGTTGCAAGTTAGCAAGATAGATGACTATTGACTTTACACTTAAACTCCTGGAGATTGTAGCTGTCTGGGAAGCAAGTAAACGGAAGGGAATTCCACAGGCGGGAAGTGCGAGAAAAGAAGTTGTGGGGGCAGGATTTGCGTTTACATTTTATTGGTTTCACAGTAAAAGGTGGGATCTAATCTTGCGGCTCGAGCAAATTCATGCATAGGGGGAACAAGAGAGCTAAGTTCATCGGCTTCCCTGTGTCTCGTCTGCAAATATTTTCACGGCTTCTACTCCGATGAACCTATTGTTTCTTCCTATGCATGAATTTGGTCGTGCCAAAATATTAGCAACTAGGTTTCACCATTTCATTCTGAAACTCATAAAATGTAAACGCAAATTCTACTCTATCAGCTTCTTTTTCCCTCTTCCTACCTGTGGAATTCCATTCCATTTATTTGCTTTCCCGACAGCAATAATCTCCAAGAATTTAAATGTAAGGTCAATAGTCATCTTCTATCTCAGTAACCTGCATCCTCTCTCTCATGCTCCTTTCTCCGTCCACACCATTCTCATCAGTATTTTCATCCTTCTCTTACTCACTTCCTGACACCTCCTGTAACCTGTCACTCTTTCTCATAACCTTTCTCCTATGTAACCCCCTGTACAACTGTGGCATTAAAATGCTTGCTTGGTGCGATATGATTATAAAAAACATTCTATCCGAGCTAGTTTGGAAGAGCCCAAAATGTCTACTACAGGCGGGGGATACTACAATCAAGCAGGCACAGAAATTTAACCCTCTAGGGCCATTCGTATCATATTTGATACAGTATGAAAACAAGCCTTGAAAGAAATATTTTCCTGAAAAATTTTTTAAGAGAAATATTTTATAAATTTCAAATGAAAGCAGTACTGACTGCTCAGTCAATGAATACCAAATGTTTCCTTATAGGGAAATACCAAATGTTTCCTTATAGGGAAATACTGTATCAAATATGATACGAATGGCCCTAGAGGGTTAAGTAGTAATTAGTGGGGGATCTGTTTATTACTTCATAACAATATAGAACTGATCCCCCACTTTATGACAAGTAGAAGCCTTAATCATATTATATTATTAAGTAGTAATTAGTGGGGGATCTATTTATTACTTCATAACAATATAGAACTGATCCCCCACTTTATGACAAGTAGAAGCCTTAATCATATTATATTATTAACCCTCTAGGGCCATTGGTATCATATTTGATACAGTATGAAAACAAGCCTTGAAAGAAATATTTTCCTGAAAAATTTTTTAAGAGAAATATTTTATAAATTTCAAATATGAATACCAAATGTTTCCTTATAGGGAAATACTGTATCAAATATGATACAAATGGCCCTAGAGGGTTAAATAGCTGGCAAGCGTTCTAACAAAAGACGTAAAGTACGACACTGAGATCTGAAGGCGAACTGGCATGGCCAATATTCCTAAGGCTGAGTAGAATCTGGGGAGGCAGAAAAATTTCTCTAAAAACAAAGAAGAGAGTACTGGATTGCTATGTGATGTCTGTCCTTCAATATAGCTGTGAATGCTGGACAATCTCCTCAAAGATGAATGGGAAACTTGAAGCAACCGAAATGTGGATCTACAGAATGATACTGGGAATAGCATGGACTAAAAATGAGAGCAACGATGTGGTTTTGCAGATGATGGAAACGAAAAGGAAACTAATATACTTAACATCAGGAAAAGACAGCTGAAATTTCAGGAAGATGTAATGAGAAAGAAGGGCTTGGAGAATCTGATACTCGCAGATCAGATAGCGGGAAAGAGAGAAAAAGCAACGCGTAACATACTTGATGGGCTTGAGCAAGTGGATGGCAGAGCGGGGTTTTGGGTGGGGTAACAAGAGAAAGCGTGCTAAGTGCCACTAGGGATAGGGAGATGTGGAAGGCCATCATTGCCTATGTCCTGAAGGGACACGGCACATAGAAAACGAAGGTCTTCATAACTGGAAGAATAGTGTTCCTGAATTCTGCCTTGTGTCTGATTTGTTTTTCTTGTCGATGTTATCTTGTATGCAGTAATTTAATTTCTTCTTTGCTGATTGCTTTCTTTATGGCGATTACGTTGATGACTAAATTCGCCACCAATTTCTAAGCCTGGACTAGAAGCTTCTAGTTTCACCGAAACTTGTTCCCATCATCCATTTCATGTCACCGTTTGGCTTTGAAAGTGTTGATTGGAGGTGAGAGAAAATCAGAATGGAAGAATTTGCCGATGGCGTGAATTTGGCTGTGGCCAGGAAGCGACCAACACACTTGATTTCCTGACCTTCCTCTGCGGCACATAAGGAATGAGACACACAGAATCCAATTATGAAACCGCAATGGACTGCCGCTGAATTTGTTATAATTTCGAGTGGCGCCTTCTTTAGCACGTCCGTCACGCGTAGCCCTCTTCATCCGCTAGTTCAACCGCTGTGATCTGTTATAATCATCATAATCAAGACCAGCATTCCGATACAAATGAAGTTAAGCAACGTTAAGCCTGGTCAATATCTAGATGAGTGACCTTTTGGGAATGCCAGGTCCTTGAATCTTGTGTGGGCAGAGGGGTTGCAATGGATCATGGCCCGGAATTGTCAATCAGAGACTCGAATTCCAATTCTCGTTGGGTTTGCTACATTTCCTCCTGCACAAATATAAAGAAATAATAATGATTATCAAAATGACAGAGCTTTCCAGTTTGTTTATCTAAAATCAGTCAATAATCTTGTAAATTTCAATGTGGGAGTATTAAAGTCATCAAATGCGCGAAAGGCTCCTGGAACGAAAATCATACTTTTGGAGTTTGTAAAAATGTAACTAACAGGAATGTTTTAAGGAAAATTGAAAAAAAAGGAACGATTTTATATAGAATCTGTTGTGGGGTCTCCCCTTTTTTCATGATATTGGACTCGACTTGAGTATACATATACTCCTGTCATAATGAGATATGACAGTTACCGTAAGATCCGAGAGTTACTGTAAGAGTCCGACAGATACCGTCAGATACCGAGGTTAAATGGACAATACAGCGTCAGTACTTCATAGCAGCTCTGAGCTCCACCTGGACAGAATATTATTACACATCACCCGTCAGCTTCCGACGTGGGCATACTAATTCTACTACGGCTTCAATTTAGAGACTTGTATATATATATATTTCTTAATAATTGTATTCCTGGATTACTAACCTGTATTCAGTTTTGTATCTTTATGTTTAATATACTTATTTTTCTATCTCAAGCATCTGTTTTTTTTTTTTTTTGTTTTTTTGTTCATTATTTTGTGCGGTTCCCATTCCCGGGATCCACAACAGAATCAAAAAGAGACAACTAAAATTTTTAGGAAACACCATGAATACTAAAGTATTTGTTCCATATAAATATTGACTTTATTAATATTTTGCAAGAAGATTCAATAATGTACCCAAAATGGTGGGGAATGTTAGTATCTTTGGGGTAGTTATGTATACTATTGAGCCAGCAATAGAATGACTCATTTTATAGTTCACCAATAGAAAGGTTAACCAATCATAAGGCTCAAAATATTCAATGCGATGTGTTTAAAAGGCAGCCATATTTTCCCGAATATTTGAAATCAAATCCGATTCGGTAGAGTGTCTGACTCGTGAGTGTTAATCTTTGACGTTGTTTCATTGAACAGATTACGTACTGCGCTGTATTCTATATTCATAAACTATGGCGCATATGGTCAACAGGGAAGAGGGTTGGAGAATTTGACACACACGGGAAATATTGAAGGTAAGAGTGACAGAAGAAAACATTGAATAACGTCATTAACGATTTAGGGTTGGAAGAACAGAGAATAGAAAAGGAAAAAAAATATAGCTTCAAAGGAAAGAATGTTCCACAGAGACATGATTGCCCAATTCTTGAAGAGACTCAGCTGTAAAAGAATTTGAAACTCACAGGACATACAAAGCAAGAGGGACAGAGGAAAGCAGCGAATAACCTGCCAAACGAGCTTGTGGAAATGGTTGGCAGGACAGAGAATGGCAATAATATAAACTTTACAAAAGGCTACAAAGGACAAGAAATTTGAGAATGCCATTATCGGTTACATTTTGAAGGGAAAAAGTAGATGGAAAAAGATGAAGAGTCATTTTTTCATAATTTTCCGACATACAGGTAAAATCAGTTAAGCGTCATACATGATCCTTATGTGATCATGATAAAGAAGAATACATGTTTTCTCAAGAAACCAACTTTCAAAGCTGATTTCAACTGTCTAGTTGTACTGTAACAAATGGGAGTCAAGAATCTTTTTATTCGTTTCATTATAGACAGGTAAATCAGTTAAGGATGTGCGTTGTGGGAACGAGAAATCGGGGAACCGAGTTCGAATTCCAGTTGAATTCCTTGCATTCACTTACGCGCAAATACCCTTGGGAAAGGTATTAATCCGTCTCTTCCCTTCAGTTATGGGTTAAATAACAGGATAGATTGGGTTCTATAGCCTTGGTCGGCAACCAGTCTACCGCAGAAAGCAATGGCAACCTACTGTGGGATAATCTTCTGCCCAGTCAGTCATGTCTCTTTCGAGACATGATCGCCCAAAGCGTGTATCGCGCATGGCACTTAACTGACTGAAATCAGTTAAGTACCATATATTATACACGCTTAGGCGATCATGTCTCTTTCGAAACATGACTGACTGGGAAGAATATTTAGAGACTTGTATATATATATATTTCTTAATAATTGTATTCCTGGATTACTAACCTGTGCAGTAGGTTGCCATTACCTTCTGGTAACCAGTCTACTACAGAAAGGCTTTCGAACCCAATCTGTCCTACTACTTAACCCATAGCTGGAAGGAGAAAAGTAAGTGAATTCAAAGAATTCAACCAGAATTCGAACTTTGCTTACCAATTTCTCTTTCTGAGCAGATATCCACTGAAAAGGAGGATTAATATCTTTCCCAGGGGTATTTGCGCGGAATGCAACGAATTAAACCGTAATTCGAACTCTGCACTCAGAAGTTTCGTTCCGAGCCGATATCCACTGCACCACAATTCACATCGACAGGTGAATAGATGGATATATGTATATGAAAGTCTGATAGATAGATAGATAGATAGATAGATAGATAGATAGATAGATAGATAGAAACAGACCAAGATAGAGATGGATAGATAGAAACAGATCAAGATAGATAGATAGATAGATAGATAGGAAAGGTATGTGAAAGATAAATATAAATCTGAAAAAAAAAACGCGTGTTGTAAAAATTTACGTATTTCTCCAGATGGGTTACGGAATTCATTTAAACTCGGAACTAATTTCAACTGGGAATTTGTTTCGCTTTACAGCTAGTTTCGACTCGGAATTGGTTCAAACAGGGAATTAATTTCAATTTTTCCGAATTGAAATTAATCCCAGGTTGAAGTTGGTTCTGTGCTGAATTTAGTTCTGAGTTGAAATTTGTTCTGCACCCTCTCCAGAGTGAGACGTGGACTAGTCCAAAAGGTATAATACTAACACCGTAAATTGACATCGGACAATAATCCTACACCGTTTTTGTGTGGATGAAATTTGACCTTTAAGTATAAACCTGATTTTTACCTTCATTTTATTTCATTTTTTTTTTCAAATACTGCAAAATTGTAAATTAAGTTATTTATTTACATTTATTTGCACATTGAATATAAGTGTTGCAATTTCATATTTTGTTTCCTTCTTTACTGCTTTCTTTTGGCCCTACCCGGTAATTTTCTTTTCATTTTTTGTCTAATGAAACGTCCTACTATTTGTTGCACTAGTGTTTTTGACTTAATTGTTTTTGCTTTTTGTTCAAATTTTTATTTACTTTTACATAAAACGCCCGTCTTTAACGCCTGTTTATTCAGTTCAATTTTTATTTTACGCTAGTCTCTGTCAAATTTGTTTTTATTTTACTGTTTTTTTTTTCGTCATTTCACCTCAAGCAAGGCAGAAATGCCACTGATTTGCAGAGGTTTATAATTGGACAATAAAAGAATAAAAAACATACAGGGGATGTCGAAGAAAAGGCAAGAGTTGATAGAAATCAAGCAGATAAGAGATGGCAATTGACATTGCCTTTAAACGTTTAGCTATCAAAGAAGCAAGCAAATGGAAGTGAGTTCCACAAACGCAAAATATGAGAAAAATAAACTGTTAGAATTGAAGAGGCGGTTACATTTAATTATTATAACTATAAAAGAGTGGGATATAAATGCCAATCTAGCAGCCCATACAGTAAATACACATTGACAGGGTACCAGTGGAAAAAGCTCGTTATGACAATTGCCATGAAAATACTTGTAAAACCAACAGGCTGAAGTCGAAAAGATCGCAGT
Source organism: Ascarosepion bandense (assembly GCA_037127315.1). NCBI lineage: Eukaryota > Metazoa > Mollusca > Cephalopoda > Sepiida > Sepiidae > Ascarosepion > Ascarosepion bandense. The sequence goes on along the minus strand of JBBBDQ010001464.1, from coordinate 535,828 downwards.
AACCACCAGCAGCGCATCTGTCTTCCTCGGCACTTTCTTATGATTATGAAGAAACAAGAAACCAGAAGAGAGTTCCGCCGGCGGGGAAAGAAACTATTATAATAGAACTTAAGGTTACATCTACTTCAATAGTAAAACGATGAAACTTAACTGCCAATATAGAACTACGCTTAAATCCCTGATGTTAAGGTAACAAGGACGAGTTAAGATATTCTCAAATGCAGCACATATTTTTGTTTTCCTAAATCTCTTCCAGTAATAAATCTTATCAATCGTAACGAAATCATAGCAACTGAAGTTTTCAGTCTAATAATCTACCAACGATACTTCAAATGTTGCACAAGCCGACGAAGATGTCATCGAATGTCTGGGAAATTTTACGCAAAATCCGAAATTTATAGACAATATGGCGACGTTATCGCTTACCCTATTTCAGAACCGTACTGCTATATTTATGATTTTCCTGACATGCGCAGACGTGTACCACATAGGATCAAAGCGTATGGCGGACCTAATTTATCTGAAGACCTTTCCGACATTGCAAGACTGAAAGAAAATATATTAGTTAGATGAAATGATAATCAGTCAGCCACTTTAAGATCTGATTTACATAGCTTAGTCAAAAGTCATCTTCTGGTTCTCTCAGTATTGTATGCGTGTGTAAATAACGTGGAGGACGAGTAGGACGGTCAATTTATAATTTGTCTTTGCTTATTAGTTTCTGTATAATAAAAAGAGTATATGAAAGTCAGACAGGGAAGGGAAGATTGACCTAGATAAAAGAAAGGTACATACAGATAGATAGATAGATAGATAGATAGATAGATAGATAGATATGAAAAGCCTGTAATATATAGATAGATTAGAAATGTATAAAATAATGAGAAAAATATATATTCAGGGAAGATAGATAGATAGATATGACTATCGATAGATAGATAGATAGATAGATAGATAGATATGAATGAGAAGCCTGTGACACATAGATTAAAAATGTAGAAAATAATTTAAAAAATACAATGCCGAAGTATTAAACTATTTCGCTGTACACTCTTTCTACATATTGTGACATAATCTATATACAGAGCGCACCTGATATCTGGAAGAACGTCTTGGACTAACGATAAATGGAAAACGGGCTGATTATTGTTACAGTCCATTCGCCAAATATGAACACTTTCTTTTTAAAATATATCGAGTGAGTCAACTTAAACGCTTCCAATCTGACTGGTTCAGGTGCTAATTCCAGACCATAGCGTCTTGTGTAGAGCTAGCTTCATGAAGCTAAACAGACCCTTTGTAGTCATAGTAAAGACTCGAGCCACAAGATTAGCAACTAGGTCCCACCCTTTTACTGTGAAACCAATAAAATGTAAACGCAAATTCTAAACCAACAGCTTCTTTTCTTGCACTTTCCGCCTGTGAATTCACTTGCTTTCCCGACTGCTACAATCTTCAAGAATTCAAATGTAAAGCCAATAGTCATCTCCTATCTCACTAAGTTGCATCCTCTCTTTCATGCTCCTTTCTCCGTCCACTCCACTCTCATCAGTATTCTCATCCTTCTCTTACCCACTTCCTGACACCCCTGTAACCAGTCGCACTTTCTCATAACTTTCCTCCTATGTAACCCCCTGCTCAACAGTGGCAGTAAAATGCCTTACTTGGGGCGACACGATTATAAAAAAGTTTTTTGGTTGGGACGTGTCAACCATGTCGAAGTAGCGTTCTAAGCGGCTAGAGGTCAGACAAATAGTAGAGTTCTTCCAATAAATCTAGCAACTAACCCGGGAAAATCGATCTGTGTCATCGGAGAGCAGCTCAAACCTTCGTTATATGTGGTCATAAGGTAATCATCCAAGAGGAGATCGCAGATCCTGCCCGAAAAGACCAAAGAGGAGGCTGCAATCGGAACGCTTGCTAAAATGTTTAAATAACCGAGAGGCATGTCATTTTGTTTTTTCGGAGAGAAGAACTTTGGCCAGGATGGAAGGAAATGAGTTTCAAATGAGTTTATTCCCTCCCATATGACTAAAATGATCCAGAAAAGAGAAATACATTGAGTGTGTTCTTTCGTAATAATTGTCATGCTGGTCCTGAGTATGACGGTAAGCTGTATCCGGCAGCAAAGCCTCTGATTGGGAGGTTGTGAGGAGCATGGAACTGCATCTTAATTGCTGTTGTTCGCAGGTCCACCCTAACCCGGAGTTGTAGCATCTGTTAGGGTCCCAGCTATGGGCAAATAGTTAACCCAAAAACTAAGGTTAAAACGCTATGAAAGTATAAAATTAGACTTTTATAGAAAAAAATTATTTTTGAAAAAAAATATTACTAACAATACATTTTTGAAGGAAAATATTATGACTATAACACATTTTGGAAAGAAAAAAATATTGCAATAAAGATTTTGGAAGAAAGAATATTACCAGAAATTCATTTTTGAATACAAAACTAGAAGACATTTTCAGTTTTCTAAAATAAAAAAAAACATTTTTTAATTTTTCCTCAAAATCTGATTAGATCATCCTTCTCACTATAATCAAAAATTAAAAAGAAATACTTTAAAACCTTACCCTTTTGGCATTAAATAACCCAAAGATTGATGTGCCGTTAACAAAATTCAAACTTGTCGTGCCTGAATGAGTACATGGTTGGTAGAATGATTGGTTGTGAACTCGTCCAAGTCCCGTATTAATTGTGTCCAGTTTACTGATAGTTCTGCTACAATTAAGGATTTACGGTTTTTTAAATACTAACAAAATTTTGTTAAGTTTTTTGTATATATAGTAAAATGCATAGTTTAAATATTGATTTCACCAAAATGGGAGACAAATTAGATCTCAAGCTAATCCCAGTGTTCGATGGTACCATCTCCGTTTTGAAATGGGTGGAGAAGGTCGAATTGATTTGTCATCTGTGCGCAGTGAAGTAGATCTAGAAGGTGATCCCATTACGGTTGACGCCATTGCGGTGTATCAGTAACTAAGTGACACGGAAAAAGAAGGTCCGGCTAGAATCAAAGCCGAAATAGCTTGTAGTTAATCAAAGTATTTCTCCCACGTTTAGGTAGATACTGGTAATTACACCGCTCACGCTATTCGTAGGTTCGAAGCTAGCGTCCAACTTCCAGACCAAAATAAACAGAGTCGTACCTTAATACGAACCTCTATACCAGGGCATGTCACAACACTTCGAACAGCACTGCCATCCAATGTCTCAGACTCTTTTTTATTGACCCCAAAACATTGCCGACGCAGTAATCATCGCCGTAGACCTCGTTCTCAATCAGAGTCTCCGGCTCGTGCCAATTAGCATAAAATAACAAAGGTCGAAGAATGGACTTTTCTTGGACGAAACTTGCGAGAGGAGAGGATGCAGCTGACGAAATGACGAAATGTCTAGCGTGAGTTTATGTACGTATCTATTACAAAACAGCAGTCCGACAAGCAAAGCATCTTTGACTGTGGTAAGTGTGAATGTTTATCGTCACAAGTTTGCATTTTAAAATGTTTTTTACCCTTTTTTTAAAATCATTTCACCCCAAGCAAGGCATTCCACTGCCACTATTGCGCTTGGGCTACATAGGGGAAGGTAAATAGAAAGAGTGGATAGATATAGGAAATGTCAGAAGGGGGGTGATAGATAGTTGGGTGGGTGGGAAGAGTGTTTGAAAGAATGGAAGCGGGTTAGTTTGTTAGGAGGTGTCTATTGACCATACATTTAAACTCCTGGAGATTGTAGCCATCGGGGAAGCAGTCTTGTGGAATGGAATTCCACAGTCGGGAAGTGCGAGAAAAGAAACTATGGAGTAGGAGTTGCAGTTGCATTTTATCGGTTTCACTGTAAAAGGATGGGATCTACTTGCTAATCTAGTATCTCGTGCAAATTCGAACCTAGGGGGCCCCAGTGATCTAAGTTCATCGGAGCAGAAGCCGTGAAAGTATTTCTGCAAGAGACACAGGCACAGACAAAATTTACATATGAGGTTTAGTTATTAATTCGTACAGATTTTGAGATAGTATTGTGGTTTTAGTAAGAATGATAATGTGGTGTTTTGATGCAAGGAGTATTGTATAGATTGCTTGGGTTACTGATTGTGGCTAGACAAATTTTTGAGATAATACAGGTGATGAGCAGCTTGTCCATCCCAAAGTTTGGTCTTTTGGTTGCATTGTTTGTATTTTCACAAAAGACGAGTTGGAGTCAGTTGAGGATTTCTATTGACTTCACGGTGAGTAGTGTAAGCGAGACACAATTTTATAACTACTAGGAGCGAGTTATAACAATATTAGACACAGAAAATGTCTTAAATTCTTCTACAATTTTGGTTTTTGAAAATTGCATTGAGAAAAGTTTCATTAATATAATCGTTTTTTAATATTGATTTTCGGTAAAAAGTTTTTTATTGAATTAAAATTCTGCTACAATTTCGTTTTTTGAAAATTGCATTGAGAAAATTTTCATTAATATAATCGGTTTTTTAATATTGATTTTCGGTAAAAAATTTTTTATTGAATTAAAATTCTGCTACAATTTCGTTTTTTGAAAATTGCATTGAGAAAATTTTCATTAATATAATCGGTTTTTTAATATTGATTTTCGGTAAAAGTTTTTTTATTGAATTAAAATTCTGCTACAACTTCGTTTTTTGAAAATTGCATTGAGAAAATTTTCATTAATATAATCGGTTTTTTAATATTGATTTTCGGTAAAAGTTTTTTATTGAACTATATAGATACGTTTAAATACCTGGGAAGTGTTCCAACAGAGAACAAAAAGTGCAACACTGAGATCCGAAGACGAATTGGCATGGTCAGGGATGCATTCAAGAAGCTGAGTAGAGTATTGAGAGACAGGAATATTTCACTGGAAACGAAGAGAGTACTGGATAGTTATTTGATATCTGTTCTTTAATATGGCAGCGAATGCTGGGCAATCTTCTCAGGGATGAAGGAGATACTTTAACCAACAGTAATTTGGTTCTACAGAAGGATGCCGAGTAGACCATGGGCTAAACATGTGAGCAACGACGAAGTTTTGCAGAGGATGGATATGAAAAAAAACTAATACTTAACATCAAGAAAAGACAGTTGAAATTTCCTGGACATGCAATGAGGGAGGAGGGCTTAGAGAATCTGATACTCACAGGTCAAATGAGGAAAAACAGAGACAGGGGAAAGCAAAGAGTAACATACTTGTTGGGCTTGAGAAAATGGATGGCAGAGCTGGGTTTGGTAGGTGTAACAGAAAAACCGTGTTAAGAGCCACAAGGGATAGGGAGATATGGAAGGCGATGATCACCTACTTCAGGAATACATAGAAGATACATAGAAGAAAAAAATGGACTGTTTCATTGAAAGTGGGTTTCGCCTTTCTAGGCTTCAGCAGATCCAAAAACTTAAGAAATATATATATATATATATATATATATATGTGTGTGTGTGTGTGTGTGTGTGTGTAAATAATAAACCATTAGTCCTTCCTTCAACAACCTGGCGATTCCTGTAATGAAAAAAAATAATGAACGTGAGTGACTTTTAAAAAAAATATACTAAAATCAAGCAGGTACAAAAATTTAAATACCTGGGAAGTGTTCTAACAGAAGACGGAAAGTGCGACACAGAGATTCGAAGGTGAATTGGCATGGCAAAGGACGCGTTCCAGAAGCTGAGTAAAGTATTAAAAGACAGAAAACTTTCACTAGAAATAAAGAAGAGAGTACTGGATTGCTATGTGATGTCAGTTCTTCAATATGGCAGTGAATGCTGGACAATATCATGAAATATACAAGAAAATACGTGAAGCAGCTGAAATGTGGTTCCACAGAAGAATGCTGCGGATATCGAGGACCGAGCATGTGAACAATGATGGGGTTTTGGAAAGGATGGAAACAAAAAGAAATTTAATAGTGAGCTTCAGAAAGAGACAACTAAAGTTCCTGGGATATGCAATAAGAAAGAAGGGCTTGAAGAGCCTGATTCTAATAGACAGAGGAAAAAAGAGACAGAAGAAAGCAGCGTATAACATATTTGAAGGGCCTGAGCAGGTGGATCACAGAGCCACAAGGAATAGGGAGACGTGAAAGGCCATGATCGCTTTCGTCCTGAAAGGACAAGGCACAGAGAAGAAGAAGAAGAAGAAGAAGAAGAAGAAGAAGAAGAAGAAGAATATTTCTGTTTCTTTTTTCTTGATAATTCCTAGTCCAAATCGAAAGTTATTGATATGTTCTCCCACGTTTTTGTAACCTAATGCAAATCATTATCTTATTTTCAGAATGGCTTGAAAGCAAGAGATTCATACGTTTATGTGTTTTGCGTGTCGAGAATATTTGTATAAGATTAGGATACAGAATACAATTTCCTGAAGAAATTTGACAATTAGAAAATCGTTTCATTGAAACTATTTAGATGTTGTTATATATGACGACTTTCTAGGCATCATCAACTCAGAAGACTAAATATGTGTGAATGTAGTTGTCTGTAAGCTTAAATAATAAATCATTAGTTTAGTCAAAGTTAATGAAAATATTAGAAACCGGCGTCAGATGTGCTTATATATTGATGGGCATTATTCTCTTCTTTTTAGAACGTATATTTTCTTTTCCGGAAGCAGTTTGATTTCCAAGATAGTCATATGTGTACACGCACATCTATATTTATATCTATATTTATACAATAGCTCTCCTGAAATATATATATATATATATATATATTAAAAAAGGATTAATTCAAAGATGTTGAATGGCCATTTCGATATGAAGATCCCCACGGGGGAGACGACACATCACCTCAGCAACAGAAAAAATAGAAAAATCCTTTCAGAAACCCTTTCAAAGGGTTTCTGAAAGGATTTTTCTATTTTTTCTGTTGCTGAGGTGATGTGTCGTCCCCCGTGGGGATCTTCATATCGAAATGGCCATTCAACATCTTTGAATTAATCCTTTTTTAATATATATTTGCTCTGTAATATTTTATTACATGGAGCTCTCTTCCTGTATCATTTTTTAATATTAAAATAAATTTTTAATATTAATTAGGATCGGGTTTTTTGGAATTTACCTTCCTGCTTTTTTCCCTTGGATTGAAGTATCTGAATTAAAATAATATATATATATATATATATATATATATATATATATAATAATAATAATAATAATAATAATAATAATAATAAAACTGACTCTGTACGTATCTAGATCCTAAAATTTTACAAAAGCAAACCTTGAAGACCACAAATAACCGGCAGAATCTAAGTCCGTTACTGTCCGTCGCTTAAAGCGTTGAACAAGAGGGGGGGAAAGAAAACCGCGGAGTACCGACAACACATACAGTACCTCGCAGCAAAGAAAAAAACCCTCAACTAAATAATTAATAATACCAATAAAAGTAAATTGAAAGATAATACCAATATCACTAGTACTAATAACGGCAATAAAAATAAGTGTAATTGTAGAATTAAAACCGACTGTCCTATTAGAGGTAACTGCAACCAAGTAAACGTAGTTTATAAAGTTAGAGTTTACATTAACGAAAATGATAAAAACCCTAAAACATACATAGGAGCTACGCATGATAACTTTAAAATTAGGTTTTACAACCATAAAACCTCTTTTAAAAACGAGAAGTATAAACATAGTACAGCTTTATCCACCTATGTATGGGACATAAAAACCAAAACAAAAAGAGACCCCATTCTGAAATGGGAAATAATAAAAAAGTGCCTTAACTATAATAAAGACAATAAATTTTGTAGGTTATGTGATGAGGAGAAGCTAGCAATAGCTAAATTTGAACCTGCCAACAAACTTATTAACGCGAAAACTGAAATACTGAATAGGTGCAGATTTCATAAGGCAAAATTTCTTGCTTAGTGTCTATAACAATACTGTGTCTCCGAAATTTAATTTTTTTTTTTTTTTCTTCGAACCTCCCCTTCCCCTGTTGGGTATGCTCGTTGGTTAGTCTTTGCTCGGTGTGTCTATTTATTTGGTTAATCCCTGGTCTGCCGTTGCCCTGACGAGCCGTTGTGCGAAACCGCGGTAGGTCTTGGTGATCTTGTGATTTTTTCACGTATATATATATATATATATATATATATATATTGATATGCGCGCGTAATAAAAGGAAGTCTATGCTTTTGCTCCGAGCGCTGTTTGCTTATCCTATTGTTCAATGTAGTAAAGAAACTTGCAGGTGACGTTGAGAGCATTTCTCAATCACGGACGTGGAGCTAATATTAGCAGCTAAATTTGCCACCATATTGTAATGTCCGTTTCTTTATTTCTCAGCCTTGAAGGATGCTTACCAAATTAGATGGTTTAAATAATAGAATTCTTACTTTCGTTGACGGAAAAAAGAAAAACAGAATCGCATTCACAGTCGTAAATTTCTTGCTTCATCCAAACATTGGTAAATCAAAAAGTTCTCATCTGTTTTCTTTTTAACTTTATTTGTGGTTGACTGAAAACTGTCAGACGCTTCGTTTCATTTAACTAGCAATATATATATATATATGTTATGGCATGTTATTATGTTATGGACTCTTCCGTCGATTTCGACGTATGAGTGTCTAACTCAGACTGCCACACAAAACAATCGGTGCAGAATTCTGCCACAGATCGCATGAATAACAGACCCCAGTTATTTAACCCTTAACTGGAGGAAAGGGACGGATTAATACCTTTCCCAAGGAAAGTGAATTCAAAGTGCTCGACTGGAATTGAAACTCGGCTCACCGATTTCCCCCTCCGAGCCGACATCCACTGAAGAACAACGCACATCCATCAATAACGCTTACAGCACCTGGTATTCCCAAGCCGTCACCCATCTAAGTACTGACCAGGCTCAACTTCGGTGATCGAGCGAGAACCGGTGTTTTCAACGTGATATGGCCGTAAGTTAAAGGTGTATATATATATATATATATATATATATATATATAATGACCTTTTCTTACTCACACTGGAAAACTCAAAGTAGAATTGTATATTGACACATGCATAGTAAGAAATACAAGTCCAAACACATTTATAAACGCTGATGTATATTTTGGAAGAACAAAGTATGATTACATTGCACAAATGTGTAAAGTAATTTTTCAAACAAAGCCTACACGTGACACAAGGCAGGAAGTATGGTTGTGCCTAGTGAGAATCAAACTCACTACTCATTTGTTATGATTCTAGCGAGACAAGCTCGCTAACCATTACACCACTACAAACATTCACTCATTTTTATATCGGCCAACATTTTCAAACTTTTTATAAATTCTTTCACTCCAAGCAAGGCAGAAATGCCACTGGGGCACAAAGGGGTTACAGTTAGAGAACAGCAAAGGTAAAGTTTGGGATGTCAAAACAAAAAAAAAGAGATGGATGGATGGGATTCAAGTAGATAAAAGATGGCAATTTTCGTTGCATTTCAATTTTTAGAGATTGTAGCTGTCAAAAAACAAGCAAATGGAAGTGAGTTCCACAAACAGAAAGTACGAGAAAAAAAACTATTAGAGTAGAAGAGGGAGATACATTTAACTATTTTGACGGTGAAAGGGTGGGACCTAGATGCCAATCTAGTAGCACGACCAAATACATGTAGTCGGGGAACTAGAGCATAAAAGCTCGTCAGAGTAGTTCCCATGAAAATACTTGTAGAAAAGACAGAGGGAAGTCACATGACTTCGGTGAGAAAGTCTGAAGGCGGACTACCAAGTCAGGAACGATTATATTACAGACCATTCTTTGGATTTTGTCGCGACCCTTAAGATGGATAGCAGGAGCACCCAACAAGATATGTCAACAGTAGTCAACGGACGAAAGAATAGTACAATTATAAATGGATTCTGATTAGAAAAACAACTTCCTGGTCCGACACAGTGGCCTAGACTTCCTAGCATTAGATGTAGCTATGGATTCAGTGTAGTCATTCTATTTGAGGTCATTTGAGAGAGCGAGGCTAAGGAGGCGCAATGCATTGCTCTCTTGGAGATTAGCGTTATCTATTCTAATGGTATGTAGGAACGTTTGAAATAAACGTCCGTGTGTATCAGGTCAACCGGTCTGGTCACTCGTGAAAGCGTAAGAAATGTACTCAACCGCACGGTTAAAACCAGTGTTCCTCTTGGTTTGAAAAAGAAACCGTCTTACCCGGGGTGCTTGAGACTAGGATAGATATTGTCATAGATAGATAATACAGTAGGTAGATATAGGTATCATTGCCACTTTTACTATTACGTTGTTGATATTTCTGAGAGGTATAATATTTACCCCACTGAGAAGTGACATTTCTGAGAGGTATAATATTTACCCCACTGAGAAGTGATATTTCTGAGAGGTATAATATTTGCCCCATTGAGAAGTGACATTTCTGAGAGGTATAATATTTACCCCACTGAGAAGTGATATTTCTGAGAGGTATAATATTTACCCCACTGAGAAGTGACATTTCTGAGAGGTATAATATTTACCCCACTGAGAAATGATGTTTCTGAGAGGTATAATATTTACCCCACTGAGAAGTGATATTTCTGTGAGGTATAATATTTTCTCCACTGAGAAGTGATATTTCTGAGAGGTATAATATTTACCCAAATGAGATGTGACATTTCTGAGAGGCATAATATTTACCCCACTGAGAAGTGACATTTCTGAGAGGTATAATATTTACCCCACTGAGAAATGATGTTTCTGAGAGGTATAATATTTACCCCACTGAGAAGTGATATTTCTGTGAGGTATAATAATTTCTCCACTGAGAAGTGATATTTCTGAGAGGTATAATATTTACCCAAATGAGATGTGACATTTCTGAGAGGCATAATATTTACCCCACTGAGAAGTGACATTTCTGAGAGGTATAATATTTACCCAAATGAGATGTGACATTTCTGAGAGGCATAATATTTACACCACTGAGAAGAGATATTTCTGAGAGGTATAATATTTACCCCACTGAGAAGTGATAATTCAGAGAGGTACAATAGTTACCCCACTGAGAAGTGACATTTCTAAGGTGTATAATATTTACCCCATTGAGAAGTGATATTTCTGAGAGGTATATTATTTACCCCTCTGAAAAGTGATGTTTCTGAGAGGTATAACATTTACCCCATTGAGAAGTGACATTTCTGAGAGGTATAATATTTACCCCACTGAGAACTGATATTTCTGAGAGGTATAATATTTACCCCACTGAGAAGTGACATTTCTGAGCGGTATAAAATTTACCCCACTGAGAAATGATGTTTCTGAAAAGTATAATATTTTCCCCACTGAGAAGTGATATTTCAGAGAGGTACAATATTTACCCCACTGAGAAGTGACATTTCTAAGGTGTATAATATTTACCCCACTGAGAAGTGATATTTCTGAGAGGTATAATATTTACCCCTCTGAGAAGTAACATTTCTGAGAGGTATAATATTTACCCCATTGAGAAGTGACATTTCTGAGAGGCATAATATTTACCCCACTGGGAAGTGATATTTCTGAGAGGTATAATATTTGCCCCACTGAGAAGTGACATTTCTGAGAGGTATAATATTTACCCCACTGAGAAGTGATATTTCTGAGAGGTATAATATTTACCCCATTGAGAAGTGATATTTCTGTGAGGTATAATATTTTCCCCACTGAGAAGTGATATTTCTGAGAGGTATAATATTTACCACACTGAGATGTGACATTTCTGAGAGGCATAATATTTACCCCACTGTGAAGTGACATTTCTGAGAGGTATAATATTTACCCCACTGAGAAGTGATATTTCTGAGAGGTATAATATTTACCCCACTGAGAAGTGATATTTCGGAGAGGTACAATATTTACCCCACTGAGAAGTGACATTTCTAAGGTGTATAATATTTACCCCTCTGAGAAGTAACATTTCTGAGAGGTATAATATTTACCCCATTGAGAAGTGACATTTCTGAGAGGTATAATATTTACCCCACTGAGAAGTGATATTTCTGAGAGGTATAATATTTACCCCTCTGAAAAGCGACATTTCTGAGAGGTATAATATTTACCCCATTGAGAAGTGACATTTCTGAGAGGTATAATATTTACCCCAGTCAGAAGTGATATTTCTGAGAGGTATAATATTTACTCCACTGAGAAGTGACATTTCTGAGAGGTATAATATTTACCCCACTGAGAAGTGACATTTCTGAGAGGTATAATATTTACCCAAATGAGATGTGACATTTCTGAGAGGCATAATATTTACCCCACTGAGAACGTGATATTTGTGAGAGATATAATATTTACTTCACTTAGAAGTGACATTTCTGAGATGTATAATATTTACCCCACTGAGAAGTGACATTTCTGAGAGGTATAATATTTACCCCACTGAGAAGTGTTGTGGTATAAGATTGAGTTTAATATGAGAAACCCAAACGAGTACGCTCGTGTCAGGGTCAAAAATTGCCCAGAACCTTCAACCTTTATTTGCGCTGGCCTCGAAAGCAACCATCGATCCACCCCTTTAAGGCTATGGGGTGTTCCATCTCGGGCATCTGTTCCACGGGACCGGGTACCTTTCAGTATTTATTTTTCCCAGAAGTATGCCTGTCTTCGTACAGAGACACAGCTGAGCCACACTCTGTCCTATGACAGAGACGCAGCTAAAATATGATTCCAGGCAGGCAAGCATATTTCTAGCAGGTATATATGGGAGAGGATGTGCGTTGTGGCGCAGTGGAACGAGAACGAGAAATCCGGGAACCGAGGTCGAATTCCAGTTGAATTCTTTATAATCACTTACGCGGAAATACCCTTCAGAAAGATATAAATCCGTCTCTTCCCTCCAGTTATGGGTTAAATAACAGGACAGATTGGGTTCTTTTAGCCTTGGCTGACAACCAGTCCACAGTAGAAAGTAATGACAACCTACTGCGGAATAATCTTTTGCCGAGTATGTCATGTCTCTCTCGAAACATGATCGCCCAAGCGAGTATCACATATGGCGCTTAACTGACTGATATGTGAGAGATATTTCTGTTATATCCAATGTATATATATGATAATTGGCCCATAACTCTGTAGCTCAATTATTATGTGAATTTTCATTTGTAATTATTAACTGAGTTTTCATTTAATCTCTGCGACTATTATTCATCATTGTATTAAGTATAGCAACATGAAAGGATATTAAAAGACTAGGATATAGAACTGGGTGAAGAGAAACTCTTTTCTTCGCGTATAACCACTAAATCAACAGATATCTCATGGTTGATCCAAGGTGGTATCACCAGGCAAGGACATTCATCGTAGGATCGGATTCGCCTTGAACTCATCTTTATATTTACAGTCTATATTTCTGAGATGAAGAATTGTAATTGTATATATTATTTACATTGTTCGGACTGTTGTCTGTTCGGACTGTTCGGACTGTTGTCCTCATCTTTATTGCTATATTCAAAGACTATATTATAGAACCGACCTTCCTAGAAGCACATTTAGCTATGGATTCGATGTAGTCATTCCACTTGAGTTCTGCTGAGAAGGTTGGGCTTAGGAAGCGCAGTGTTTTGCTTTCAGGGAGACTAGCCTGATCCATGACGATGGGAGATAGGAGCGATAGTCTATAGTGGTTAACAGATAGCAGCTTTGCTTTGAAAGCATTAAAATTCACGACACATTTCTTACCCCAGTCCACCACAGACTTGAGTTCCTTTTCAAGCTCAGCAGCGAGATTCGCTTTGTTAGTCTCAGCGGATTTCTGATCGAGCCAAGAGTAAATGGTGGTGTTGTCAGCGTATATGCCTCGTTGGGATCTTGTTTCATCGGGGAGGTCCTTGATGATGATCAGAAAAGGCGTAGGACCAAGAATAGAGCCTTGAGGGACACCCGTGTTCATATGATAGTATTGAGAGGCGTGTCCGTTCAATAATACCTTCATTACACGATTTGAAAGGAATGACTAGATTAGATCAAACAATCGTCCAGTTATACCATAGCCCCGTAGCTCGCGCAGAAGGCCAGCATGCTAGACTCTGTCAAACGCTTTGGAGATATCCAGGGCAACAGTTCGAGCTTCGCCGTTCTTATAAAGAGCACGATATATATACTCAGTGATATGCATATGATGATTGTATAGGGTATTAAACTCTGAGTTTTATTATTCTTAATTTGCAAAATTTTACAAGACAAAAAAAAACAAAGATGAACTCGTCCGAATCACCTTAAATTTTCTTCATTAATTCATGGATTTTCTTCTAAGCTTTCGGCTCACATGAGCCATCTTCAGAGAGGTTGTTTAAACTGAAATATTATAAAATCCACCATCACCGACGATTTTATTTTGTGTTGACAAAAACTCCGCTTAGCAACGGCAATAGTTACCAAAAACAATAAACGCAGTTCTTAAATTTGCGATGCGTTTTTATGACGTCACACCGCGGGATAGCGCAAAATGACAACAAAACCATGTAGTTAAATGCAATGTAACATGTTATTTTCGGTTTTAAAGTTGATTTTATTGAGTGTTGGTTGTTTAGATTCGATGTACATGGCCTCCAATATCTGCAGGTTCCTCTTACTGTGTGTATGAGTAAGGATCACCGTATTGTTGACCAAAATCTGTCTGATATTACCTACATGTTTATGTTTTTCGGAGAAATGTTGTTTAATAGTACTCTGATCAGAAAGATGACATATAAGTCTACGGGAGAGCGTGGTTGTAGTAAAACCAATATATGTACTAGGTTTTTTTATTAGTATCAGAGATGCAATCTCTGAATGGGCATGTAAATTTGTACGCTACATTGTTTTTTGTAGAGAATTTAGTGTTTGTTGGGTTATTATAGACTATGAGGTCAATTGTTTTAAACTTTTTATAATATATAATGAGTTTAATTTGATTATTACTTTCCACTGGTTTAACATTTCTACGTATTATGTTTTTTTTAGAGTTTTTTCATCTTGTTTATAATTATTATGTATTTGATTGCAATAGTATCACTTAATAGTGTTATGTTTATTTTGATGTAAACCATTATTATCATTATTGTTAGAGCTATTGTTAATTTTGTTGAGATACATTTTACTTTGTTGATCAATAACGGAGTTAGGAAATCCATTATTGTTAATTTTGTTGAGATACATTTTAATTTGTTGATCAATAACGGAGTTAGGAAATCCATTATTGACTAGTGTTTGCTTAATGTTGTGTAATTCTTTATAAAATATAGATTTGGAAGAAGATATCATTTGTGTGCGTTGAAGTAAGTATTTTATAATTGCTAACTTATATCGTTGGTGGCATTCACTATTATAAATAAGAAGACACGAGTTTATGCTAGTTGTTTTCCTATATAGAGAAGTAGTAAATTTATGTGTGCTAGAAGCAATGTATTCAATGACTTATACTTCAATCATACAGATATGTTTATCTACGACCAATTCCTCTCTCTTCTTCACCCATCCTCTCCTATTTTCTTCAACCCCCTAAATATTTTCTTAATTTTTACTCTTTGTTAAACACTAAGGCCGGGTCATAAAAGAGTGTAAATGACCATACGTTAATTTCTAATGTTAAACTTGGCACCTGTCTTTAAACTTTTCATCATGTCCTTTTTCTATTTTCCAATCTTTTAACTCCTTTTTCTTTTCTTTACAATTGGAGTAGATTGACTAAACTATCGCCCGGTTCACACTCCACCGACGTCTATTGAACAGGTGAAGAGGCTCATCCCTTGTTCCCTGTTTAGGATGTGGTTTCCGGTTTTCGATGTTCCAATCTTTTCACTCTTTTTTCTTTTCTTTTCAATTGGAGTACATAGACTAAACTATCGCCCGGTTCACACTCCACCCACGTCTATTGAACAGGTGAAGAGGCTCATCCATTGTTCCTTGTTTAGCATGTGGTTTCCGGCTTTCTCTTTTCCAATCTTTTCACTCTTACGTAGCACCCAGCACATCAGTGGCGTTATCGCCTTGCTCGGGGTGATATGATTAAATAAAATCCCGCCTCTCTCCTTCTCTCCCATTTTCATTTTTTGTTCAATTACTATTTTGCAACCGTAATTCTGCTTTCTCATTTTCTCTACCCCCTTAACCACTGCACACAAAATTTACCAATATAAGGAAACGAATTTTACATCTCCCTTCAAAAATAGCATTTACTACCTAATGAGACATGGTCCTTTCAATGTTGAAGTAAAATGTACACTTTGTAGTAGATTGTAATTTGTACATGTTCTAAACTAAAATTTATAATAAATAATCATAGCTCTGTTTCTATATTGAGCACTGTTTTAAATTACTGTTTTGAACGTTGTTAATATTTTCTTCGTTCCTTATTCACTTGGATATATATATATATATATATATATATATATATATATATATATATATATATCACTGCCCACAAATTCTTCTCTGACAGGCAATATGGCTTCCGCTTTGCCAGCTTCACGGCCGACTTGCTAACAGCCGTAACGGAGTACAAGCTCCAGGACTTGATGAGTCTGACGAGGCTCGCGCGGTTGCTCTGGACATCTCCAAGGCTTTCGACAGAGTTTGGCACTCTGGCCTCCTATGCAAGCTACAGGGTTACGGTATTACCGGTCGCCTGCTTGACCGAATCCAATCTTTTTTAAATAACCGCAAAATGAAGGTCGCTTTGAATGGGCGTGCCTCTTCATCCTACAGCACGAATGCTGGTGTCCCACAGGGCTCTATCCTGGGCCCGACACTCTTCCTTATTTTCATCAACGACCTCCCATAGGAGATCAAGTCCCAAGTAGACATCTACGCAGATGACACTACAATATACTCCCGCACCAGTAAGAAACCTGTCGTGGCGGACAGACATAATCTCGCTGCTGACCATGAACGGGATCTACACTCTGATCTGGGCAAGAAGTGGCTTGTCAACTTCAATTCGTCTAAGACCAAGCTGTTGTCTGTCAACCATTACAGGCAACCTCTTCTGCCTCCCATAAGCATGGACCAAGCAATGCTCCCTAAGAGCAATTCACTACGCCTCCCCGGACTTACCCTGTCCTCAGACCTCAAATGGAACCACTATATTGAATCCATTGCAAAATCTCCCGCTAAGAAGGTTGGGCCACTATGTCGATCCAGGATGATTTTTCCGCCTGAATCCATTCTGCATGTATACAAGTCAACCATCCGTCCGTGCATGGAGTACTGCTGCCATTTATGATCAGGCGCCCCTGCCGTTCTCCTCAGTGTTCTTGACAGGCTCCAAAGGAGAGTCTGTAATGTGATAGGTACTGATCTGGCGGTTCAACTGCAGCCACTTCCCCACCGTTGAAATGTGGCCTCCTTTTGTCTGTTCTATAAATACTTTCATGGCTTCTGCTCGGACGAACTTAAGTCACTGGTGCCTCCTCAACAGGTGTTTACTCGTGCAACCAGACTAGCAACTGGGTCCTACCCATTCACAGTCAGGTTAGCCAAATGCAGAAGACAATTCTACTCCTGCAGCTTCTTCTCTCGCACTCCCCGCCTGTGGAACTCGCTCCCATATTCTTGCTTTCCTGACGGCTACAACCTCCAGAAATTTAAATGCAAAGTCAATACTCATCTACTAACCACTGGACTCTAGCTCTCTCCCCTCCCCCGTATAACCTTCCCTTTCTCTCCACCTATGTATCTGTCATCGCACCTGCATTCTCAGCTTTATATTGCTTCTTTCTAACTAGTTTGTACTCCTCACTCTTTTCTAATTAATCTTTTTACATTTATGTAACCCCTCGCTCATCAGTGGCATTTCTGCCTTGCTCGGGGTAAAAGGATTAAATATATATATATATATATATATAGTTAAATAAAATAAAGACAAGAGGAAAAATTGTATTTTAAATTGCCTAGGCATTTCGTCCTGTGATGGACTTTATCAAGGCAAAAAACGAAATGAGCTTTATTCTACGTATCTATATAAAAAATATAAATTTCCATAGCCGAAACGAACGTGCCTTAGTCGCGATTATATATAGAGAAATTATGTACTTGTTCTAAAGTATAAATTATAATATATATATATATATATATATATATATATATATATATATAGGGAAAAACACATAGAGAGAAAGAGAGTTGGGAAGCGTGCAGCAAACAAAATAATGAAAACTGATTGGTAGCAGTTTCTCATATGGGTATTTTTTTCTGAACTGACGATTCCAGGAAGTTTCCTCTACGTATCGGAGGAAGAGTTTGATAAAAATAATCAGATTTATGGCTCTTTTACTTCTGCACCAATGTCTTTATCAAATACATGATGATAGATTCTAATTAACTCTACAATTTTGTTTATTCTCACATTTACCGTTTCTCCTCCTTTTTTTTCTTCTTTTTTTTTTTTTAGTCTCCAACCTAATCTCTTAATGTACAGTAAGAAAAGAGTGGATATATAAATCTCAACTCCCGCAAAATTACACATAGGACAAAAATGGCGGCAACAAAGTTCAACGGGTACAAAACACAGATTGGAATTTTTATTTTTTTCTTCACTTTCAAAATTAAATTCCTTTAAAAAAATTTATTTAGGTTAAAGTTTTTTAGTTGTTCTGTTGAGTTTTCATCATTCTAAATTCTATTAACCGCTCCATTCCGAAAATAAAATAAAATAATGATTAAATTAGTAAAAAGATGTCTTGTCCGCTTCATTTTTCTTTTTATCTCAAATGCAAGGGTTTCGATTATACCGGAAGTGCAAACGAAAAAATCAGTGCAAATAGATCCATCATGTCGGAGCAGCGGGACAGGTGTGCCATGTTGGGATTTGGGTGGGTGAAAAAAAATATAGTGAGGGTTCAGTGTTAGATATTGGTGGATGACGCAGCGGTGATTTGTGTTGGCGTTTGGAGCGGATGGGATGCCGGTGATGGAAAGTGAATGCCTCGGTGCATAGGATACGAGAAAAGGAATTGATAAGCGTAGCTCGAAGCAAAAACAAGCAGAAGAGGAAAAATTGCCAGGAAAGAGTGGTTCGAAGGCAGACATTGGGGGAGAGAGACCTGATTAAAGACGAAAAAAAATAGGATAAAATATTAACGAAGCAATAATACGTAGAAAGAAAGAAAGAAAGAAAAAAAAGAAAAGGGGAGTAGGAGAAGTTGAGTAGAGAGATGGTAAGAGAGTAAAGAAAACGAAGAAAAAATAGAGGTCGACAGAAAAAGGAGAGGGAGAGAGAGAGAGAAAGAAAGAGAGAGAATGAAGGGAAATGGAAAAAAAATTCTAAACGCTAAATAGAAGGAAAAGTTTGAAAAGTTGGAAAAGAGAGTAGTAAAAATAAGAGCCTTAAATATAAAAATTATATATAATGATAGTAATATATATAATTTACAAAATTCGAGTAGAGTATTTGAGTAGATGCTCTGTGTTTTTTTTTAAATAAAACAGTATATATATATATATATATATATATATATAAGAACGAAAATCTAAGGGTGAGCGAACAACCTATCACGGCTTCGCTTAACAGCTCCTCAGGGAAAATTGGCTAAAGGCTTAGAAATTATGCAACATATATATAGAATTTCAGCTTAAACAAGATTTTCGTTCTTGTTTGCTCTACTTTCGCGTTGGGTACTTCTTGTACTCTGCTTTCGTATTGAACTCTTTATTGTTAAGTTTTTCCTCTTGGTTTTTTTTTTATTTCTCACGAATGCTTGACTTTTTGTTCAAGTATTTCGTTTGTTTCTTTTTTTTTCTTCCCCTTCTTTTTCCTCTGGGTTAGTTTCCGGTGGGTTTCAAGACGGTCTTAGTTGTAGTTTAATTATTGATAATCTTGACAGAATTAGTTTTGTCGCTATTGGTATTATAACTATAATTAATATTAATATATATATATATATATATATATATATATATATATATATATATATGTATATAATTCCAAGTGAAGAAGACTCAAGGTTTTTTTTTATTTTGAGTTCTCTGGCATTTATTTTATTATAAACAGTGCTCAATATGATGAGTATTATATATCCGAGTGAGTACAGAACGAAGAAAGAATTTTTTTCCCGTCCAAAACATTAATTTAAAACAGTGCTCGATATATGATGTATAGAGCTGTGAATATGTATTATAAATTATGTTTTAGAACATATATATCAGTTTTTCTATATATGTCCTTTACAATCATATGTTTGTTTCAACGTTGGGTGTCTAACGTCTCATCAGGAGGAATAGGCAAGAACTGAAATCATCCGCTGTCTATTTTTGGTTCATTGTTGTTGTGGGTGCTTGGTTGGGGTTATTGATAATGAAGGGAATGTGTCTTCTGTGTTGACCGTTAGACTTTTGAAGAACTTGGTGTGTAAGTGCTAAATTGTTGATTAATGGCATTATGTATTGGAATGTACGTTTTTATCGGTCGGGTATAACTTTTGGTTAGAATTTCGAAGAAAGTGGTGTGTGGAGGAGTTTGATAACTCGTTTAAAAAATTAAGAATATATATATATATATATATAAATATATATATAGTCATCCGCAGACAGATCTGTTTTGCTGTATCACAGCTCATCAGTACGATTAGACTCCGATTGCTTTTTAACCCAGGATTGAAACGCGACCGAATTGGCGTCAGTTGGCGTTTCTACCTCTGGGCTATGGGCGTTCGGTAGAAGAAGGCAGACTTTTTAACGTGTATATTATCATTATACGCGCATAATAGCCAGAGTGTTCTAATTCATTTTACTGAATGAGCAATGCGTACATGTCAGAGTAGTTACTGTTTTCAAAGTTTACCATTCTTCCAGAGTGCTCAATCAGGGTGTGAGAGCGTATATATATATATATATTTTTTCGAGATTATTCAGGCTGGTATATATATATATATATATATATATATATATATACCAGCCTGAATAATCTCGAAAATATGCCTCCACCGGCAGGATATTTTTCTAACAAGATTACTTGATTATTCAGGCTAGTAGATATAAATAAATATACTGTCTAATTATAAGAAAAAAATTATCAACTCAAATACTAATGAAAATAATGTTTAGACAAATAAATTAAAACATGTCGGAGTTAATCCATTTTGTAAAAATGTTTTAAATAAATTGTCTTATTTACATCTGATTTCATAAAATAGATCAGATAAAATAGATGAGTTCTTGGAAAAATCAGGAAAATGTGTGTTTAAATGCATTATTTCGAACTTTGTTAGACTGTAAATCTTTCGACAGAATGTCTACTCAGATACGAGTATCCATTAAAAATTATATTCAAATAAATAAGTTAAAAATATTTGGGAGTTAATCAATTTCGTAACGTATTTCTCATAT
This sequence comes from Ascarosepion bandense, assembly GCA_037127315.1. NCBI lineage: Eukaryota > Metazoa > Mollusca > Cephalopoda > Sepiida > Sepiidae > Ascarosepion > Ascarosepion bandense. The sequence continues at coordinate 514,560 of JBBBDQ010001464.1, read as the reverse complement.
ATATATATATATATATATATATATATATTTAGAAATGATTTTAGATTTATTACAATGGGTAATACATATTTCACCGCGCATTGCAGTTCGTCAGACCCAAATGGTACAAGAGTTGATCCTCAAAATATCCCCCCCGCAAAATATTATTTTACATAGACGCTCACATACCCATATTTAGAATAGATGTTTGTAATGGTTATTTACTAAAATTGTTTGCTCATTTAAAAATAACCTCAACTAATAGGAAAAAGTAAGGTTAACGAAAAAGTAGACGATTGATTAATAGAAATAAGAGAAAAAAGAGAGAAGACAGAAAAAAAGGAAGAAGAGAAAAGAAAAAATAGAAAAATAAAGGACAAAGAGATACATTAGAAGAAAATAAACAGTATCCAGAGAAATAAATGTTAAATTTAATAAATGAAGTTAACATTGAGTTAAATTTAATATTTAATAAATGAATTTAACATTGAATTAAATTTAATACTGAGTTAAATTTAACATTGGTCAAAATTCAATAAATGAATTTAACATTGAGTTCTTTTGAGTTCATCACTATCTGAATTTACCTGGATAGTATACCAAGTGTGCTACGTTATATATATATAATTTGTTTATAAAAAATTTTAGATTATTACAATGGGTAATACATATTTCACCAAGTTTTGATGTAATTACCGCTGCTCTGGGTCTGACGAGCCGCGACAATAGCATCAAAATGTGGTGAAATATGTATTAACCACTGTAATAATCTAAAATCTTTTATAAATTATATTACTCTGTTGAATTACATAAATGAATTTAACATTGAGTTCTCTTGAGTTCGTATCTATTGGAATTTACCTGGATTGCATACCAAGTGTACTATATATATATATGCGTGTATCAGAAAGTCAGATAAATCAATACAAATATGCTAAATTTTGGGACTTTTATGCAATTTATTGATCTGAATATATTTTGTTTTTTTAGGGAGGGGTTGTATATTTGTTTTTGTTTCTTTAGTGTGTTTTTATCACGCACGCACACACACACACACACACACACACACACACACACACACACACATATATATATATATATATTTGCTCTGTAAGATATATATATATATATGTTTATATTATATATATATATATATTAATATTATATTATATATATTTATTATATATATATATTTATATATATAATATTATTATATTATTATATATTTATATATATTTATATTATATATATTTATTTATATTTATATTAAATATATATTTATATTTATATTTGCTCTGTAAGATTTTATTACATGGAGCTCTCTTCCTGCATCATTTTTTAATATTAAAAATTTTTTAAATATTTATTAGGATCGGGTTTTGGGAATTTACCTTCCTGCTTTTTTCCCTTGGATTAAAGTATCTGAATTAAAATATATATATATATATATATATATATATATATATATATATATATATATATAATATTGTGAGGAAAACTCAACACATAAATGTTTATAAATCAAGTTTTATTTCGACAATGTAAAATTACATTATCTCATTCAGAATGTTGAAAAATAAAAATATATATGAAGATTTAATGTAAAGAATATGTCACTTGAACTGAGACTAATGCCGACTTTGAAGTTTTCTGGGGACACCGTTAAGATATTCGCACTTTCTTGCTGTTGCGTTTTGATATCGAGCACTTTAGAATTAAAATAGATTGCTTACCAAAACACCATTTATCAGTAAAACTACTGCAAAAATAACAACCTTGGTGCCAAATATTATCATAACTCAACAATATATATTAGATAAACATTCACCGTTCAAGTTGGTAGACGCGGTCTTTCTTTGCGTTAATTGTACTGGATTGTTCAAACGGTTTAACTTCCAAGGAAAAAATTCTCGAATGAGATATTGACTGGGTAGAAAATTGTCCCGCAGTAGGTTGCTATTACTTTCTGCGGTAGACTGGTTGCCAGTTATGGCTATAGAATCTAATCTGTCCTGTTATTTAACCCATAACTGGGAGAAAGAGACGGATTAAAACATTTCCCAAGGGTATTTGAGCGTAAGTGAATGCAAGGAACTTAAGTGAAACTCGAACTCAGCTCCTCGATTTGTAATTCCGAGTTCCAGCTATGGACCATTAGTTAACCCCTAAAATTGGGGTCAAACTCTATGAAAGTATAGAAATAGTCTTTTATATAAATATATACTTAAAAATAGTCTTTTATAGAAAAATATACATTTTTGAAGGAAGGATACTGCCAGTAATACATTTTAAAGAAAAAATTGTTTTGAGTAAAACATGTTTGAATGCAAAACTAGAAGACATTTTTAGTTTCCTAAAATAAAAAATAAAAACAAAAGATTTTCATTAAAATCTGACTAATTCAACTTTCTCACTATAACCGAACAAAAACACTTTAAAACCCCACCTTTTTGGCATTAAATAACCCACAGAGGTGTTGATATGCCATTAAACAAAACTCAAACTCAAACTCAGATGCATTCAGCAGGCCATATACTATGTACAGAAACTGTCACATTCCTAAAGCCTCTGTTTTTATGGCAAGTTACACACTTGAAAACGTGCCGAGCACAAATCAAGGAAAATGTTACGGACTGCATAAAAACCAGAGTTAAATAAGTACAGATTGTTGTTCAGGGATGTCTTTATAGAGGACTGAAAGGAAGGTGGTAAAACTTTTGAAGGAGGATATCTTGAGCGCAAAATGTTTAAACGTTGACGAGAATGTAAAAACCTGGATGTCTGAGACATGCAGACATACAGAGCTTTCTAAGTCTGTGTATGACAGTCAAATCCCATGAAAATCGCATCATGCACCTGTCACCTGTGCTTTAAGACAACTGAGAGGTTATGGAATAAAAATGAATGATGAAAGTGGTGATGACAGAAAGCAATGTGATTTGTCATGTTCTATTTACATAGATAGTTTTTAAGGAATTTTATTTTGCACTGAGGGAGGTGTATCTATGACTTGCGAAAACAAGAGCTTACAAAATATACATATGAATATATTTGATGGGAGGATTCGAAGATGTTGGCGCCGATATAATGTTATGAGCATAGATAGATAGTGTTATGGTGAAACACACCTCTTCCTCAGATAATCGAGTCTCCCTCCTATATTAATAACAGTTAACAGAAAGTTAACTCGAGAAGTTCTTGGGAAGTTCTTAGAAGTTCTAGAGAGTTCTTTAGAGTTCTGTTGGAGTTCAGTAGAACCATTAGTTAGTTCCAGTTTGGACATAGTTGGACTAAGGCAGTTGATATTAGTCGGCAGTTAGCCGAATACTAAGGAGTCAGCTTTCAGTGGAAGATTACCAAGTTCCTAACATTTAGGGTGCCTTAAGTCGATTAGTAATCGACATAGCACGATTATAATTTTCAGTGCGAAAACTAATCCACAACAGATAGATAAATATGAAAAAGCATGATAGTTATAGATAGATAGATAGATAGATAGATAGATAGATAGATAGATATGAACAGAATCTGGATAGATAGATAGATAGATAGATAGATAGATAGATAGATAGATAGATAGATATGACAGAATCTAGATAGATAGATAGATAGATAGATAGATAGATAGATAGATATGAACAGAATCTGCATAGATAGATAGATAGATAGATAGATAGATAGATAGATAGATAGATATGAACAGAATCTGCATAGATAGTGAGATAGATATGAACAGAATCTGATAGATAGATGGATAGATATGAACAGAATCTGCATAGATAGATGGATAGATATGAACAGAATCTGCATAGATAGATAGATAGATAGATAGATAGATAGATAGATAGATAGATAGATAGATGAACAGAATCTGCATAGATAGATAGATAGATAGATAGATATGAACAGAATCTGCATAGATAGATAGATAGATAGATAGATAGATATGAACAGAATCTGCATAGATAGATAGATAGATAGATAGATAGATAGATAGATAGATAGATAGATAGATAGATAAACTAGCTGTATGAAAAAACTACGAAGTAATTATTGTTTTTTTTTTTTTGTCTTCGTAAAACGGGATTCATGCTTTGCTCAATTTTTACCAATAAACGGGAATGATGTATGTACAATTAAAAGAACAGGGATGGGCGGGCGGGTCTTACGAGAGCCTCTATTTTGATGCGATAACGTTGTGACGCAGAAGAAATGGATGTTTTGAACCTGCAACACATTGTAGAAAACGTAAAACCGTTATGGCATATAATAAGGCTGAATTTACAAAATAGACTCGATTTTTGTTTGAATACAACTAAGCGTTTCCAAACGATCGCAAAAAGCAACATTTTCCATTAATTTCTGCCGCATTTTGCGTGTCAATTAAAATTTTTGTTCGCATATCAAACCATCAGATTTTGATCAACCAGGGACTCGATTCTGGTTAATTTTGAGTGAAGCGTCTTGGAGAAATGCATAAAAGTGCGCAAAAGACCACCCGAAATTATGTTTGTCGCTGATTTTTGACTAACTCTGTACATTGATTCGAAAAATTGTGTATATCAAAGGTTAGGGGTTTGATCTTCAAGTTACCCGTATTTGGTGGAATTCGCACAGGCGTCTGGGAAGAGAAGAGTTTGTAAATTCTAAGCTTTTCGGTGATTTCTGCTGTAGCCTGTAAACGATTCAAAACATTATTATATTATGCCAGAACATCTAACAGCCGAGCCTGATTGACCTTTTTATGGAAGACTTGCTATAAAGCCCGGCGTTGCTTGGGGTTTTTTTAGGTGTTATGTTAAAATGGTAAGGTCATGTGTTTATTCAAAAAATTCCAGTATTAGATTGCCGTGACTCGTAAGTCAAAAAATGCAAATTATTGTTTTTTGCTGTATTTATAAAACCGGATTAAACTTGGTCACTTTTGCCAATAAACGGGAATGATGTATGTACAATTGGAAGAACGGGGCGGGCGTTATGAAAGCCTGTGATGCGATGATTTTGTGACGCACAAGTGGATGCATTGTCACTGCAACATCGAAGGGGTTGGCACCTTGTAGAAAACGTGAAATTGTTGTGGCATATGATGAGATAGGTGTTAGAAAAAGGATCCGATTTTTTGTTGGAATGCAGCTAAGCGTTTCGTCGAAATAAAACATCGTAAAAAGCAAAATTTTCCATTAATTTCTGCTGCATTCTGCGTATCAATTAAAACTTTTGTACGCATATCAAACCATCAGATCTTGATCAACTAGTGATTCGATTCTGGTTGAGTTTGAGTGAAGCATCTTGAAGAAATGCATAAAGGTGCGCAAAAGACCACCCGAAATTATGTTTGTCGTTTATCTTTGACGAAAATCAATGGTTCGGGACTTTATCAACAAGTCGCCAGATTTTGGTTGAATTCGCGTAAGGTGTCTGGGAGGAAAAGAGCTCGTAAATTCTAAGCTTTTCGGTGATTTCTGCTGCAACCCTGAAAATCAATACAATTTTTTTGTGTACATCAAATGTTCATGTCATGAAACGAGATATTATTTAATTTTGGTTGAAATCGAACAAGGGTTTCGGGGGAGTAGGGTTCGTTAGATTGGAGACACAAACACACACACAGACAGAGAGACATATCCATTTTTAGATAGATATATAATGAACAGATCGAAATAGCTAAAGCAAGAGGGAGAGGGAGATATGAAAAAAACCATTATAATTAAAAGTCGATAGATATATCTAAACTTATTTATTAATGGAACTTTGTCTGTGTGCGTGTGTCTGTGTGTGTGTGTGTGTGTGTATCCATTACCTATAGACTCCGAAACGGCTGAAATTTCTTGAAAATTTACACAGTTGTACTATAAGCGTCTTCGAGTGTTCTTAGCTAGGTTTTGTGTCGAGGTATCCCCGATAAATATCGAAAATCGATTATCGAAAAAATCGGGTTATAGAAGGAGTGGTCCGATTTTAATCAAATTTGATACACTCATAGACAAAGACATAAGAAACACTATTCAGAAGTTTAAAGGTTGCAGTTCTTAAAATAGTGCAGAAAATCGATATATATATATATATGTATAGATTGATACCAGGAAATCAAAATTTGACTTACATCTATCCATTTTTCTTTCAGTCTACGGTTTCGCTTTAACTGGAAACATTTTAGTCTTTTGTGCCAATGTCCAAAGGGTCTGAGCTCCAGAACCATGGATTAGTTTTAAAGCTTTCATTACACCCGGGCAACGCCGAGCTATACTGTTAGTTTGTATATATGTTTAAGGAAAAGCAGAGGATATTGCTTAGATTTTACAAGAAAATATATAGTCCGAACCTAACAAAAATCTTAAACAAATAATTTTCGTTGATCGTCAACCAAAGCTCTACAAGGGAAATCTTGCTACCGAAATAAAATATATATATATATATATATATATATATATATATATATATATGTGTGTGTGTGTGTGTGTGTGTGTGTGTGTGTGATGAAACATTGCTCTTTCAATGTCGAAACAAAATGTACAATTTTGTAGTAGTTTGTACATGTTTTAAAGTAATAATTCATAATAAATATCGATTGTTCTATTTTTATATTGGGCACAGTTTTAAATTAATATTTTGAACATTGAAATTATTTTCTTCGTTTGTATTCATTTGAGTATATATATATATATATATATATATATATGGTAAACTTTCAAAAAACAGTAGCTACTCTATCATTTACGCATCGTTCATTCAGTAAGGAATTATAACACTCTTAGCTACCGGTGTATGTTTTCATAGTATATCACACGCTAAAATCTCCTTCTACCGAGCGCCCATAGCTCAGAGGTAGTATCGCCGACTGATGCCAGTTCGGTCGCGTTTCAATCAGATCTGTCTGTGGAAGACTATATATATATATATATATATATATATATCATCGGAATACTATATATATATTACCAAGATTAACGAAACATGGCTATAAACAACCGACAATTTGCAATGATATGCTTGAACATTATTTTTGATCGATACTCGTATTTAAGTAGACATTCTCTTTATAATCAAACAGTATTATATATTTATTTCTATCAGCCTGATTATCTAGGATAAATTTTTATTACGGAAATGTGTGTCATTCGGCAGGATTTGAACCTGCGACACCTATCTACAAAGGGGAAGCCACCATGTGTTCTTATGTGGATAGGAGTCGCAGGTTCGTATTATGCCGAATGACACATATTTTCGTAATAAAAAATTATCTTAAATAATCAGGTCGGTAAAAATAAATATATAATACTGTTTGATTATCAACAGAATATCTACGTAAATACGAGTATCGATGAAACATCATGCACTAACAAATCATTTCACACACACACACACACACACACACACACACACATATATATATATATATATATATATATAGCTTTACATTAGCTTCGATGCAAATTGGAATACTTAAACTACAGTGCCAAACAGATATATACATTTGCACACACACATATGCACACACATATATATATATATATATATATATATATATATATATACGTATGTCTGCGTGTGTGCATACATGTGTGTGTGTGTTCAGTCATAACTAAAACTAATCGCACTATAATACCGCGGCCTTACGCAGCAAATTGATATTTATCAATCCAAATGTCGCCTTGTTTTAAATTCGGTTCAAGCAGACACCGCCAAAGCCTGATTCCTTGTCGATCTAATATAAGTATGCTGTTTGTATTGTCACTCCGGGGGAGAAATTGCTGGTCGGTGTTGGCTTTTGAAGAAATATTGGAAACAGGTCCCATTGATAAGCAATCAGGGAGGCAGAATAGAAGTGTTAACTTTTGAACTGCAACGCTGAAGAGAACAAATTGCAGCCGATGATATTGCTTCTGGTGATGGCGAAATCAACGAAATTTGCTTTTGTATGTTCCACTATCTAAACAAACGCCATCTTGTTCTGTCGGATTACGTGTGGTATGTATTGTTCTGTTTATATAGCAATCATGAAGATTTTCTTCGTGAAAAAACATTGTCAGCAGAATGACAGTTAATACGTACGCATATAGAAGAGGATGCTGAAAAGATCACGGCTCCGACAGAAAGGGATATAAAATATTATATATATATATTGCGATTAGACTATCCAATGAAAAGCCTAGTTGTAAGAGTCTAAGTGAGGAGCAAGAAACCAAGAGGGGACGACTATTATGAGGAATAACAATGTGCTGACCCCAGACATAGAGAAGTTAAGATTTTTGTGGTCTGGGAAGCATTCTGAATTGAATTAATCTTGTGTTCGAAAATTGGATCCAAATATATCGCTCCCTCTTGTAGCATTTTACCAGATCTAGCTGCACTTACAACTATTAAACTTTGTTTTTTGGTGAACTTTTTGTGTAATTTTCACCAGTGTCAGAGGTCGTATTGGGATTCGACTTAGAAAAAAAAATGAATTCGAATGCCGATTTTTAAACGGTAGGTTGGTTTGATTCAGTTGAAATTCTATCAGAGCAAAATATTTCTACACTGCATTATCTTCTCAGGCTCTTCTCAGTTGACATGAAGCGGAGAGACTATATTGAATCGATAGTTGCAAGTCAGCTGCTAAGGAAGTTCACTGTACCATCCATAACAATTCTTCGCCTCAGAGTAGTTCTTACATGTCTAGAAGTCTACTACTCTTCTATGCTTAGAATTTTACTGCCACATATGGTCGGTTACCTCTGTTATGTCCATCAGACATTTTGATAAACTCCAAAGAAGAATCAGCAATATTATTGGTACTGATCTGGAGGTTCGGCTTTAGTAGCTTTCCCATCACTGTAAGGTTGCATCTCTGTCTTCTTCTCCTCCTATGTGCCATGTCCTATTAGGACATACGCGATCAAGGCCTTCCACGTCTCCCTATCCCTGGTGGTTCTTAGCACGCCTTCTCCTGTAATATCTCGCAACCCCCGTTCTGTCATCCACCTGCTCAGTCCCTTCAAATATGTTATCCGCTGCTTTCCCCTGTTTCTTTTTCCCACTATCTGGCCTGTCAGTATCAGGTTCTCAAAGCCCTCCTTCCTCATTGCATATCCCAGGAACTTCAATTGTCTCTTCCTGATGCTCAATATTAATGTCCTTTTCATTTCCATTCTTTCCAACACCTCATCATTGCTCACATGCTCTGTCCATGATATCCGCAGCATCTTTCTGTAGAACCATATTTCAGTTGCTTCAAGTTTTTCCTTCATTATTGATGATGTTGTCCAGCATTCACTACCGTACTGAAGAACATGACATCACATAGCAATCCAGTACTCTCTTCTCTGTTTCTAGTGAAAGTTTCCTGTCTTTTAATAGTTTACTCAGCTTCTGGAACGCGTCCTTCGCCATGCCAGTTCATCTTCAGATCTCTGTGTCGCACTTTCCGTCTTCTGTTAGAACACTTCCCAGGTATTTAAATTTTTGTACCTACTTTTCGATAAATAGTTTCCTGGTAATTATTCGGATGAGCTCTTTGCTCATCCGAATAATTACCAGGAAACTAGATTTTGGAATAATAATTACCAGGAATAATAGATTTTGGAATAATAATTACCAGGAATCTAGATTTTGGGAATTTAAGCCCAGTACGAGACTTCAACCGAATTAGAATACCAGTTGAATTCGTTGCATTCACTTACGCACAAATAACCTTGGAAAAGGTATTAATCCGTCTCTTCCCTCCAGTTATGGGTTAAATAACAGAACAGATTGAATTCTATAGCCTTGTTTGGCAACCTACTGCGTGATAATCTTCTTCCCAGTCAGTCATGTCTCTTTCGAAACATGATCACCCAAAGCGTGTATCACGTATGGTACTTAACTGACTGATTAAGACATCAAAACATTAGCACAACAATGAAATGAAATCCGGACTGCTAAGTAATATAGGATATATATTCATTGTCATCCCCTACTTCTATTTTGAATTAGGCTTCCCAACCCTAAATAGCATCAAAAATAAGAAACGAGAAAGACAACGCTCAATTGAAGAAGAATTCTTTTTATCGCGCATTCAAACAAACATGGACGAAATCGAGAAAGAAAATACACCAGGCACACGTTTCACACTAAATAAGTGGCACGAGTTGTTGAATAGAAACATTGAAATAAAGTTAATATTAGTGAATATCTTTTTTAAATCTATGATTTTATTTCATAACCAGCAGTATAGCCCGGCGTTTCTCGGGTGTAATGAATGCTTTAAAACTAATCCATGATCCTGGAGCTCAGACTCTTTGGACATTACATGATTTAAATAATGGAATTCTTACTTTCGTTGCCGAAAAAGGAAAACATAATCGCATTCACAGTCGTAAATTTCTTGCTTCATCCAAACATTGGTAAATCATAAAGTTCTCATCTGTTTTCTTTTTAACTTTATTGGTGGTTGACTGAAAACTGTCAGACGCTTCGTTTCATTTGACAAGCAATATGTGCATATATATATATATATATATATATATATATATATATATATATATATATACCAGCAGAAAGACTAAAAAGCAATAGTTGTTTCCAATTAAAGCGAAACCGTAGACTGAAAGAAAAATGAATGGATGTAAGTCAAATTTTGATTTCCTGGTATCGATATGGAATACGTTTTTTCGTCGTAAACTGAAATTTGAAGGCTAAATAAGTCCTCTGAGTAAATGGCATCATGGCTGAGACAAAGAACTACAATTATACCTACTTAGAGCCAAACCCGAAGCAAAAACTAAAATAAAAGGGCTGAAAAAATACAGACACACAGGCAGATAAACAGACACTCACACACAAACATCTTGCCTTTCATATATATATATATTATCGATTTTCTGCACTATTGTAAAAACTGCAACCTTGAAACTTCTGAATATCGTTTCTTATGTCTTTGTCTATGAGTGTATGAAATTTGATTAAAATCGGACCACTCCTTCTATAACCCGATTTTTTCGATTATTGATTTTGGATATTTATCGGGGGTACCTCGACACAAAACCTAGCTAAGAACACTCGCAGTCACTCATAGTACAACTGTGTAAATTTTCAAGAAAATCGGTTCAGCCGTTTCGGAGTCTATAGGTAACAGACACACACACAGACACACTCACATACACACACAAAGTTCCATTTATAAATAAGTTTAGAAATTTAAATCTATACCCTTTAAAAATGTTGCTAAAAGTGCTCTACTATTTTCCTTTGCTCATTGCGTAAGTAAACTTTTGCTTAAAAAGCCTGTAAACAGCACTATAGATATTTTTCAGTTCAGTGCCATACGTGATACACGTTTGGGCGACCATATCCCTTTCGATCTGATTAGGCAGAAGATTTTCCCTCAGTAGGTAGCCATTTCTTTCTGCTGTAGACTGGTTTCCATCGAGGGCTATAGAACCCAATCTGTCCTGCTATTCCATCCTTTTAGCCAGCTCAGTCAGTTAAGTGCCATACGCGATACACGCTTGGGCAACCATGTCTCTTTCGATCCAGGACTATTAGGCAGAAATTTTCCCGCAATACGTTGACATTACTTTATGGAGTAGACTGGTTTCCAACAAGGGCTATTGAACCTAATCTGTCCTGCTATTAAATCACGTATAGCACTTAACTGACTGGCGTCGAGATCTCATCAATTTACAGACAAGCTGGCGAGATGCAACCGTAAGTTCTATGCTAACAGTTTCTTTTTTCCCACTTCTCACTTGTAGTACACCCTTTCCAACCAATTTAAATCTTAAAAAACTTAATTGCAATATCAGTCGCTATCGACTGTTCTCTTGATTACTCTTTCTTCTTCCTGCTCATTATTAATGTTTCTGTTCCTAATTCTTCCTCACTCTGTAAATCATTGTGTCTTAATGGCTTTACTGCCTTGCATGGAGTGATACCTATTTTCAAAAAAGTTTCCTCACAAATTTTGCCAAGGAAATATGTGTATAAGTCAACATCTGTTATGCAGAAGTTTCTGTCGAGGATACGTTTACACGGGCATTGTTTTTCACTCTCAATCTGATTTATTTCTTTAGTTTTCTTTTAATTTTTCGAATATATTTTTTCAGCTTAAACACTCTTCCTTCTCAATTTTATTGCTAATTTCTATGTCGTTCTTTTTTTTTTCTTTTTTTTTCTTTTTTGCTTGTATCTAGTTCTATGGCTACGCGTCTACGTTTTTTACTATTCTTTTCTAACCCGAGAACTTTCTTTGATCCTGCAAAGAGATTCAAGGAAGAGTGAACATCTTGCAAGCACGTGCTAATGTTCACCATCCAGAGGGCAAAAAGGGGAGGCTCGGCTCACAATAATGTGATGTAGCTGACAACAAGTAGCTAGTGTAACTGAGTCTGTAAGAGGCAGGTGATCACAGCTGAAATTCCTTACGTCTGTGTCACCAGCATTCGATATTCCAATCACCCAGCTTAAATCTCTCAGGGGTGGAGTTTTCTGTCTCCTTTTCGCTTGATATTTTTGGTATGATTTACTTAATGACATACAGAGACTGGAATGACGATTACGAATCTGACTCCCGTAACACATTAGGGTCGATAGGACATCACATGTACTGTAGCTTTACCAACAGCGTGTGTGACCAATGCAAAACAGCCTGACTGAAATATTCACTTTTCAGGTTGATTTAGGTTTTGCACTTACCCAAAACATGAATGCTGGAATTAGTCAAAAGCGTAAAGAGATTTCATTGGGGACCAACTGAGGTAAGAAAAAACAGACTGTCCTGCTACTTAACTCAGAGCAAAGAAACATGAGTCATTCCTTTTGCGGTGATATTCAGATGAAAATGAACGAAACAGAATTGGTCAAATTTGAAGTACTGCAAACTGGATTATATTTCCACGTCGATAATAACCACGACATCTAGAAGACAAGTAAAGATTTCTATAATATATACGGATGAACGTATAGATGGCTTTGAAGAAGTTGTTACAAATATATTGATATGGACATACGTATATAGATAGATAGAGATAGAGAGAGGGTAGAAGAGAATGCCAAGAGTGAATACTGCAGTTTCTTTTCCATTTTTACTGCTTCACACTTCCATCATGAGAATATCAATAACTTAGATAGATAGATAGATAGATAGATAGATAGATATGAATAAACTGAGATAGATAGATAGATAGATAGATAGATAGATAGATAGATATGAATAAACTTAGATAGATAGATAGATAGATAGATAGATAGATAGATAGATAGATAGATATGAATAAAATGAGATAGATAGATAGATAGATAGATATGAATAAAATGAGATAGATAGATAGATAGATATGAATAAAATGAGATAGATAAATAGATAGATATGAATAAAATGAGATAGATAGATAGATAGATAGATAGATAGATAGATTTGAATAAAATGAGAAAGATAGATAAATAGATAGATATGAATAAAATGAGATAGATAGATAGATAGATAGATAGATAGATAGATATGAATAAAATAAAGATAGATAGATAGATAGATAGATAGATAGATAGATAGATAGATAGATAGATAGATGTTAGAAAATGAAGACGGAAGCTGACGATGGCTCTCCTGAAATAGGCCTACACTTCCGATTCACCATGAAATAACGCGTCTGTCTTAATTTTTCTTATATTTGCTCTATATGTATTTATATGCGTATATGTTTAGAGCTCTCTTAGAGAGTTATCCTACCACAATATGTAAAGGATACTCCTTTGGATTCTTCTATGCCCACACTGCATGCTGATATATATATATAGCAGGAATTGTGTTTTTCGATTAACTGTGGACCCTTTCTCTATTTTATCAAAGTCCCATCCATTATATCATTTAAAGTTTCTAGAGTCTTTATACATCAAATTGAAATTCCACAAGCCTTTACTCTGTAAACAGAGTGACTACTTGCTGGGTTTGACTGTTATTTGACTCTAGTTTTCCTTGCATTTTTTCTCGCCTCCCCATTAATCATCTTTTATTTTACATGTCTTCTATTCCCAGAACTAAACTTGAAAAGGCTAGGATAGTTAATTCCCGACTTTAAAAATCTTGGAAAGACAAAATATACATCAGTGATCCATTATTTTTTAAGGAAATTATCAAATTTAATGTTAAATTAATTTGATTTACACAAGTATTAATTATAGCATGGAATTTAGAATAAAACTATTTCTTAAACACATAGTTCAACTTTTTGACCTTTCCTCCGTTTCTGAAATGTTATGAGAGCATGGGAAATGCGGGATAAGGTAAGTGTATGGCGATCACAAGTAACAAAATTGTACAAAATGTTTCCTGTAAAGGGGAGAAACAGGGAAACAAATGACCTTTTAATGTGCACATAGAAATTACTTTACGAAAAAATTTCAACTACGCAAGATCTTTTAAATTATTTTGAAAATACGAAGGCACGACAATTTGTATTAAACTTTTCAATTTTGGATTAGCAAATGTAATCTTAGCTTATTAACTGAATAAACTAACGCCAATAAATCTTTAAAGTATTTTAAAGATATTTTTGAAACTTTATAAATTATTATGATTAAAAAAATGAAATCAATATCTATCAGATAGATAGATAGATAGCTAGATAGATAGATAGATAGATATGAACAGAATCTGCATAGATAGATAGATAGATAGATAGATAGATAGATAGATAGATAGATAGATAGATAGATATGAACAGAATCTGCATAGATAGATAGATAGATAGATAGATAGATAGATAGATAGATAGATAGATAGATCTATTTTAAATTCCATTATTAATTGACATTTTTTTTTTTTGGCAGACTATAAATTCCAAAATATATAAGATTTATTAAAGCAGTTAAAAGCTTATCAAATTAAATAATGTCATAATTTTATTGCATTTTCTATGTTACTATTAGGGGCAGATTTTCGAAAATAAAGGTAAATTTTTTTTATTAAAATAATAGATGATTTACATTCCTTGATGAGTCCCACGTTTAAATAATAAAACCAATTTTCCAAACAATATTTAATTTCTTAGAATTTCCTGAATTTAAATGGAGGTAGGATATTTTAGATATAATAAAAATACATTTTTACCAAGAATTTTTTAAAAAAATATTACTTACGTAATATTACGCTTTCCATTGTAAAATCTCGTAACGATTTGGTTACCTGCTAACTAAAATCAAAACAATATTATTTTACCAAATTTTGAACGTGTTAGAAAAGATTAAAATATTTTAAATAATAATTGAAAAATAATTTTATTTTTCCTCTTAATAATAACATAAACATTTTCATGGAAAATATTCGTTTTATTATTTGGGGCCTTTTTTTCATACGATGTTGGTCTTTTTTTGTTTTTTCTTTTTTCAGCGATTTAGTAGAAGTATCTACGACAAAATAGCCATTTGGTTTCACCATTTTTTAGTGCTTTGTGAAATGATGTTTCTTATTACAAACGAAAAATTTCAAAAGGTCCAAAACTAACCAAACTTCCTAAATAGGGTAAATATTTTACATAGTCTGTGATAACCAATCAAAATACAAATAAACGCAGATTTGAAAATCATGACAACATACTTTAAAAACAATTTACTGGTGCATTAAAGTTAATATTTGATTAAAATATAAATACGTATTTCTAATTGACTATTAATTTCGCTTTAAAATTAAAATTAAAATTAATTTTCAAAATTATTACGACGTAATGTTAGAAATTTAAATAAGCACCATGTTTAAAGTATTATAAATCATTCAAAGATAAAACGAGTCATACACACACACACATATGTGTATATATATATATATATATATATATATATATATATATATATATGTATGCACGCATATACATATATGTACGCACACATACATATACACAACCGGCGATAATTATTACGAGTCCCCAGTTTTTGAAAAAAAATGATGTATTTCATACTATTTTTAATATTCATTGCCAAGTGGATAATTCTAAATAAAAATAAAATGGTTATTTTTTTAATATTGCACAACAACATGTGCATCAAATGAACTGTTTTGGTGTCCCATTTTTGTGCTCTCTTCCCCATGCTAGTCTCTTATTGAGGATCGAATAATATTCGGTATCCAAAAACACACTATTCTTAAAAATATGCTCAATACAAAGTAGAGCAAATAATATTTATTCAGAAATTATAACATAAATATGTTATAAAATCATTACAAAAGTATCCATTTTGTTTCGACACTGCTTGCGTCTTATCAAGTGATGAGTTTATCACTTGATAAGACGCAAGCAGTGTCAAAACAAAATAGCTACTTCTGTAGTGATATTATAACATATTTATGTCATAACTAGCAGTATAGCGCGGCGTTCTTCGTATGGAATGAATGCTTTAAAACTAATCCATGGTTTTGGAGCTCAGACTCTTTAGACGTTAACACGAAAGACTAAAAAGCAATAGTTGTTTCCAGTTAAAGCGAAACCGTAGACCGAAAGAAAAATGAATGGATGTAAGTCAAATTTTGATTTCCTGCTATCGATATCAAATAAGTTTTTTTTCGTCGTAAACTGGATTTTGAAGGCTAAATAAGTCCTCTGAGTAAATGGTATCATGGCTGAAACTAAGAACTACAATTATACCTACTTAAAGCCAAATCCGAAGCAAAAACTAAAATAAAAGGGCTGAAAAAAATACAGACATACAGGCAGATAAACAGACGCACACACAAACATCTTGCCTTTTATATATATATATATATATATATATATATATATATATATATATATATATATTATCGATTTTCTGCACTATTGTAAAAACTGCAACCTTGAAACTTCTGAATATCATTTCTTATGTTTTTGTCTATGAGTGTATCAAATTTGATTAAAATCGGACCACTCCTTCTATAACCCGATTTTTTCGATTATCCATTTTTGATATTTATCGGGGGTACCTCGACACAAAGCATAACTAAAAACACTCGTAGACGCTTATAGTACAACTGTGTAAATTTTCAAGAAAATCTGTTCAGCTGTTTCGGAGTCTATAGGTAACGGATACACACACACAGACACACACACACACACAGACAAAGTTCCATTTATAAATAAGTTTAGATTTCATATATCTTAGCATTGAAGATAAGGAAAATGAAAATAAAATAGGAATATTTTTCTCGAACACCAAAATATTAATACATGATATCGAATCATGTCCTTAAATAGCCATGTCAATCAAGATATTCTCATGACTGTTATGGGTGGCTGTGCAAATTTTGCTAACAATCGGTCGACACTTCTTTTCCACCCAAATGTTGATGAGAAATATGCATATGTTTTGGGGATATTTTTTCATGCTGAATGAAAAAAATCAAGTCTATTTCTGCAGTCGCCATCTCGCCGGCATGACGTGGCTTCCCTGTGCCTCTTCTATAAATATTTTCACGGCTTCTGCTCCAACGAACCTACATCACTAAGCAACTAGATTAGAAACAAGGACCAACCCTTTTACAGAGAAATCGATAAAATTGAAACGGATTTTCTACTCTAACAGCTTCTTTTCACGCATTGCCCACCTGTGAAATTCTCTTCTATATACTTGCTTCCCCGACAGTTACAATCTCCAGGAATTTAAATGTAAGGTCAATAAACAACTCCTATCTCACTAACTCGCATCCATTCTCTCAAGCTCGTTTTTCATCTACTCCACCCACATCCTCGGTATCCTCATCCGTCTATTACCCTCCTCCTGACATTTCCTATAACTAACCCCTGTTTCTCATCACTTTCCTATATGCACACTAGTCCATAAACCCACATACACGCCTATATTTTTTTATCATTTCACCTCAAGCAAGGCAATACTGCTACTGGGGTCTACATAAAAGAGTTAAGAGAAAGAGGAACCAAAGAGTAACCGGTTACAGGGGGTGTGAGAAAATGAACAAGAAAAGGATGGCAATACTGGTCTGAAGAATGTTGAGCGAGAGTAGAGTGAAAAAGGAAAAAGAAGACGATTCAAGGGGTGTTGTGAAAAAGATAAGAGAAGTATAGGAGTGAAGGGTATAAAAGATAGCAACTGACGTATTTTGACTGTAAAAGGGTGGGACCTTGTTACCAATCTGGTTGGTCTATATCTAGGTAATATTAACTATGCTACATTAAATACTCAGTAAATAAAGGTAAATAATAATAGGCGTTGTTGAGAATAGTCTATAGTTATTCATAATATTTCTACCCATATTGTAAGGTAAATGTTGAAGTATGTTTATAGTTAACAGTAAATTCATTCCTTTTATTTAATAGTTTAATTCTGTCTTTAAATCTGATAATTTTTAATTTCTCATTAAGAAAAAGATAAAATGGTGTTGATACAAGTTCGAGACTGAAGTTTAATTTCTATTAACGGTAGAATTTTTTTTCTTTTAAACTCTAAAGCATACTTATGGAATGCTTTTTAAAAAAATATTATATATATATATGTGTGTGTGTGTGTTTGTGTGTGTGTGTGTTTAGTGTTATGAGCAGATAGATAGATAGATAGATAGATAGATAGATAGATAGATAGATAGATAGATAGATAGATAGATAGAACAACGTCTTTGATCTTCCTGTCGAAGACTGTGCCTCCGAAGTCTTCTCTTGGGTTAAGGCTGGCATCGATGCTTTTATCCCTGCCAGAAAATTCCAACTAAAACCAAATTCGTCCCCCTGGTTCTCACCCGCTTGCTCGGCCGCTATTGCCCACCGGAACCATTTCTTCCGGCTCTATCGAAGCTGCTCGTTGAACCAAAACAGGTGCCTTTTCACCTCAGCACGGAACAAGTGTAAAAAAGTACTGAACGAAGCCAAGAGGGCGTTTGCTACCAGAATTAGGCAACGCATAGCATCCTCTAAGTTTGTCTCCAAAGATTACTGGCGTCTCTGCAAAAGCGTGCTCAGCAGAAACAAGACTTCAATTCCCCCACTAATCAATGAATTTGAAGTTCTCACCTCCCCAGCCACCAAGGCTGAATGCTTTGCCCGTAGATTCTCAACGAATTCGACACTGGACTCGTTAGGAATACCTACACCAGACTTCCCACCCAGAACTAAGGCTCAACTAAATAACGTCCACATTACACCCTCGCTGGTCGCCAAGATAATTGCGCAACTTGACCCACACAAAGCGAGCTGCGGTGACGGAATCCCAGTCATAGTACTGAAGAAATGTGCCCCAGAACTCTCCTCTGTCCTCTCTAAACTCTATAACCTCTGTCTATCTGCTTCCTGCTTTCCTGCCTGTTGGAAGTCCTCCTGCGTAGTTCCTGTATTTAAGAATTCTGGCGAACCCTCAGACCCGGCCAATTACCGTCCTATTAGTCTCCTTCCAATCTTTGGCAAAGTTTTCGAAGCCATTATCAACGCCGAGGTGATTCAGCATCTTATGGCCAACGGGCTTCTCTCTGACAAACAGTATGGGTTTCGCTTCACCAGGTCTACTGCTGATATGCTAACGACCATTACCGAGTACATATACCAGGCACTCGACAAGAATGGTGAAGCCCGAACCGTTGCCTTGGATATCTCCAAAGCATTCGACAGGGCCTCTTGTGCAAACTGCGGAGCTATGGGATAACTGGACATCTGTTTGACCTCATCCAGTCTTTCCTCTCTAACCGCACATTGAAGGTGGTATTAAATGGGCATGCCTCCCAAAACTACCAGACGAACGCGGGCGTCCCTCAAGGTTCTATCCTAGGTCCCACGGTCTTTCTGATCTACATTAATGATCTCCCCGACACCATTAGATCCCAAGTTGGCATGTATGCCGACGACACAACAATCTACTCCCGCATCGAAACCAGGTCTGGACGACAAAGTGAACCTCGCTGCCGTACTTGAAAGGGACCTCCAATCCGTAGTGGCCTGGGGTAGGAAATGGTTGGTAAATTTCAATGCCTCTAAAACAAAGCTGTTATCAACTAATCACCATAGACAATCGCATCTACCTCCCATTAGCATGGGACAGGCTAGCCTCCCAGAGAGTAAAATACTACGCCTCCTTGGCTTTACACTCTCGGCGGACCTCAAATGGAATGACTATATTGAATCCATTGCCAAATCTGCTGCTATGAAAGTGAGCTTCCTGTGCAGGGCCCGGAAATTTTTCCCACCTGAATCTATTCTGCACATATACAAATCTACCATCCGCCCGTGTATTGAATATTGCTGCCATATCTGGTCGGGTACCCCTGCTGCTCTCCTTGGGCTTCTTGACAAAATACAAAGGAGGATCTGTAACGTGGTTGATACTGACTTGGCAGACCGGCTGCAGCCGCTCTCTCACCGGCGTGAAGTGGCTTCCCTGTGCCTCTTCTACAAGTACTTTCATGGCTTCTGCTCCGATGAGCTTAGATCACTGGTGCCGCCTAAGCACGAATTTACACGAGATACTAGATTAGCAACTAGGTCCCACCCTTTTACAGTTAAATAAATAAGATGTAACCGTAAATTCTACTCCAACAGCTTCTTTTCTCGCGCTTCCCGCCTGTGGAACTCCCTTCCACAAGTCTGCTTTCCCGACAGTTACAATCTCCAGGTGTTTAAATGTAGGGTCAATAGACACCGCCTATCACACTAACTCCCAACTATTCTCAGAACACTCTCATCTACACAACCCTCATTCTCGGTATCCTTACCCGCCTATCACCCACCCTCTGTCATTTCCTATATTTAATCAGCCTTTCTCCACTCTACGTAGCCCCCTGCGCAGTAGTGGCAGTGACATGCCTTGCTCGGGGTGAAACACTTATAAAAAAAAAAAGATAGATAGATAGATAGATAGATAGATAGATAGATAATGAAAAGACTGCAATAGATAGATAGATAGATAGATAGATAGATAGATAGATAGATAGATAGATAATGAAAAGACTGCAATAGATAGATAGATAGATAGATAGATAATGAAAAGACTGCAATAGATAGATAGATAGATAGATAGATAGATAGATAGATAGATAATGAAAAGACTGCAATAGATAGATAGATAGATAGATAGATAGATAGATAGATAGATAATGAAAAGACTGCAATAGATAGATAGATAGATAGATAGATAGATAGATAGATAGATAGATAATGAAAAGACTAAATAGATAGATAGATAGATAGATAGATAGATAGATAGATAGATAGATAGATAATGAAAAGACTGTAATAGATAGATAGATAGATAGATAGATAGATAGATAGATAGATAATGAAAAGACTGCAATAGATAGATAGATAGATAGATAGATGGATAGATAGATAGATAGATAATGGAAAAGACTGCAATAGATAGATAGATAGATAGATAGATAGATAGATAGATAGATAGATAGATAATGAAAAGACTGCGATAGATAGATAGATAGATAGATAGATAGATAGATAGATAGATAATGAAAAGACTGTAATAGATAGATAGATAGATAGATAGATAGATAATGAAAAGACTGCAATAGATAGATAGATAGATAGATAGATAGATAGATAATGAAAAGACTGCAATAGATAGATAGATAGATAGATAGATAGATAGATAGATAATGAAAAGACTGTAATAGATAGATAGATAGATAGATAGATAGATAGATAGATAGATAGATAGATAGATAAGGAAAAGACCGGGTAATAGATAGATAGATAGATAGATAGATAGATAGATAGATAGATAGATAGATAGATAGATAATGAAAAGACTGCAATAGATAGATAGATAGATAGATAGATAGATAGATAGATAGATAGATAGATAGATAGATAGATAATGAAAAGACTGCAATAGATAGATAGATAGATAGATAGATAGATAGATAGATAGATAATGAAAAGGCTGCAATAGATAGATAGATAGATAGATAGATAGATAGATAGATAGATAGATAGATAATGAAAAGACTGCAATAGATAGATAGATAGATAGATAGATAGATAATGTGAAAAGACTGCACTGGATAGATAGATAGATAGATAGATAGATAGATAGATAGATAGATAACACATCACTCAATAAACCCCGAGCCTAACCAATTAAACAACAACGTTAAAGTAAAATTCGTCTTTATTCATCAACATAGTCTCCTTCTAGGGTGATACACTGATTCCAATGCTTCTCTAACAATTTGATGCATTTTTTGTTGAACGATTTGCCTTTGGTATAAAAATACGACTCAGTTTCCGATATCACTTCCTCATTGGAGCCCAATCTTTTTCCCTGGAGCATTTTATGAGGTTTGCTAACAGCCAGTTAGTCACTGGGGGCCAGATTTGGAGAATAGAGCGGATGCGGATGTAATTCGAAGTGCAATTCATGTAGTTTTGCCATCGTTGTGATTAATCTTTTTTCTTCTTCATTTGTGCTTTTTTGTTGCGATTTCTTCCTTCAAACGCACCAATAATGCTACAGAATCTCTTTTTTTTTTCAAGGTAATCAATGAACCTTGCGTATCCCAAAATACGCAGGCCAAAACCTTCCCTGCTTATATTTGCGCCTTTAGTCGCTTTGGACGGCGTTCACCTGCTGCAGTCCCCTCAGCTGACTGTCGATATGACACCGGAGCGAAGTGAAGGATTCATGTTTCATCCATTGTCACATATTTACGCAAAATCTCCTTTTTGTTCCGTTGAAACAGTTTCAAACATCGCTCTGAGTGTGAGCAAACGGGGCACCCACATTTTAACACAGCTTTCTCATTGACAAATGTTCATGCAAAATGGTGAGTACACAGTCTTCTGGTATGTTCAATTCCTCTGCTGTCTCACGCAACTTCAATTTACAATCGATCAAAACGAGTTTGTAGTTTGTTTTTTTATTGTGTGTGTGTTTCTAGAACATCTGCCGATTTTGGGTGACCTGCGCGTTCAGCACATTTGTGTCTGTACGACCACGTTTAAAGTCAGCATACCATCTCTTAACCGTTGGTGCCGACGGAGCAGAGTCCGAATACCACTTATCAAGCCATTGCTTTTGCTTGAACAGTATTTTTCCCAACAGTAAGCGATGCTTCATCGACACACAAAATTCAGATTTTTCCATGATTTTGAAAATTTAACAACAGTAGCTTTTTTTTTTAATCATATCACCCCGAGCAAGGCAGTAACGCCACTGATGCGCAGGGGGCTACATAATAGTGAAAAGATTGGAGAAGAGAAAACCGGAAACCACATCCTAAACAGGGAAAAAGGGATGAACCTCTTCACCTGTTCAATAGACGTGGGTGGAGTGTGAACCGGGCGATAGTTTAGTCTATCTACTCCAATTAAATCTATCTACTCCAATTGATTAACTGTAATTTGTAAACTCATAATCCGATTAGGCCCAAATTTTGTCACGTGCCATTTTAGGTTATTTCTTCATAAAATTTATATGGATTTTTTTTAGTGGTATTATCTATAGGTCAGGATCGGGACTTAGTGATTAATGTGTTACTTGTGTCATAGCGGTGTTATCACCTTGCTTGCGACGAATTAATCAAAAACACATACATACATATACAATCAAACAGACATACACACACACACACACACACACACACACACACACACACACACATATATATATATATATATATATATATAATTCAGGGCGGTCATTTTTTGATAATATATTCCGACTGTTAATGGCGGTATTGGTGTCTGACAAATTATATTTATTGATATTCATAGAGAATTCACTTTAATAGGACAAGTTAATCTCTGGCATAGGGTAATAACTGTATATCCAACAGTCGAATTCGATATTTGTGCGCATATATGTGTGCGTGTGATGACCAATTAGTTGAACAAATTATATATATATATATATATATATATATTGTCATCCGCAGACAGATCTGTTGCGCCGTATCACAGCTCATCAGTACGGTTAGACTCCGACAAAATTAACTTAATATAAAATATTAATTGGTAAATCCATATAGAGAGCTCGATGGGTTTTAACCAGAGCGATATGAAGTTTATAAAGGCAAACTCAACGCGTCATATTTGTTTCACAAATATGACACGTTGAGTTTTCCCTTTTATATATATATATATATATATATATATATATATATATATATATAGGTTAAGAGGCTCATCCCTTGTTTCCTGTTTAGGATGCGGTTTCCGGTTTTTTCTTTTCCAATCTTGTCACTTTTGTTTTTTTTTCAATTGGAGTAGATAGACTGAACTATCTCCCGATTCCCACTCCACCCACGTCTATTGAACAGGTGAAGAGGCTCATCCCATGTTTCCTGTTTAGGATGCGGTTTCCGGTTTTCTCTTTTCCAATCTTCTCACTTTTCTTTTTCAATTGGAGTAGATAGACTAAACTATCGCCCAGTTCACACTCCACCCACGTCTATTGAACAGGTGAAGAAACTCAACTCTTGTTCCCTGTTTAGGATGTGGTTTTCGGCTTTCTCTTTTCCAATCTTTTCACTCCTATGTAGCCCCCTGCACATCAGTGGCTTTACCGCCTTGCTCGGGGTGATATTAATATATATATATACATATATATATATATATATATATATATATATATATATATATATATATATATATTGTTCAACTAATTGTATATATTGTTCAGCTAATAGATAGATAGATAGATAGATAGATAGATAGATAGATAGATAGATAGATAGATAGATAGATAGATTCAGTGTTTAAATTCAGCGAGCATATTTATGTAGATTCCAGTACATGTATATTTACTGCGCTTTTTGTCTTTTCCCATGTATAGTTTCAATAAATATCCGTCCTAATCATCGCGTCTTTGTCTTTTTCTCGACGTATCTTGCGTGTCACTATCATTCCATAACATAGCAACTTTTAATTAACTTTAGCATGACTGGAATGTGTCAGCACCAAGTGTTTAGTAGTTATGCGGTAAATTTTAAGAGAGGTTGCAATCCCAAGCAGGCACGAAACTTATGCGTCAAGGTAGAGATAAGTTTTGTTAAAAAAAAATATATATATATACACACACATATATATATATATATATAAGGAATGGCAGTAAATGAAAAGGAACGGAAAGTTACTACCCAAGCAATTACTAATACCAGAAAACGAGTGTAAATTGAAGGAAGCCATGTAAATTACCTCGTACCGGTTTTCTCCATCTGGTCTTTTTCGATTTAACCTTGTAATTTTAAATTGGCGCTATTCTTTCCTTTTTTTTTTTTAATAAAAAAAAAACAATTGACAAAATATTATGCTCTACTTGGTTTCTTGAAAAAGGTCCTTTATCTACTTTCAGGATGTGGGCCATCATAGCGCTCCACAGCTTCCTCTCTTTGGTTGGTCTAATCTTTATCCTATTTAACATACTTCATTTACTCACTGAATTACAGTTATTCTTGCTTTCATTATGTCCTGTGTGTGTTAAATTCTCCAACCCTTTCTTCCTCATTATGCTTCCAAGTACCTCTTTGTGATTGTAAGTATACATTTCCTTGTTCTTATTTTTATTAAAACTTCACCGTTACTAACATGTTGTATCAATGATATTTTTTGCATATATCTATATAGATGTGCGTTGTGGTGTAATGGATATAGAATCGGAAGGAGAAATCAGAGAGCCGAGTTCGAATTCCATCTGAGTTCGTTGCATTCATTTACGCGAAAGTAGCATTGGGAAAGATATGAATCCATCTCTTCTCCCTCAAGCTATGTGTTGAATAGCAGGACAGATTATGTTCTATAGCCTTCGTTGGAAACCAATCTACTGCAGAAAGAAATGTCAACCTACTGCGCGAAAATCTGCTTAATCAGTCATGGATCGAAAGAAAGCGTGTATCACGAATGGCACTTTACTTAATGGCACTGATCTGGATAAAAGGATTGAATAGGAGGACAGATTGGGTTCTAGAGCCCTGGTTGGCAACCAATCTACCGCAGAAATAAATGGCAACCTACAGTAGGAAAATCTTCTGCCTCATAAGTCATGGATTGAAAGAGACATGATTGCCCAAACGTGTATCCCGTATGGCACTTAACTGACTGATCTGGATAAAAGGATTGAATAGCAGGACAGATTGGGTTTTATAGCCTTGGTTGGCATCCAGTCTACCAGTCTACCACAGAATGTAATGGCAACCTACTACGGAAAAATCTTCTACCCGTCAGTTATATCTCTTTCAAGATATGATCGCCCAAGCGTGTATCACGTATGGTGAAGTGTTTCGTTTAATAATGGCAGAATATTTATATTGTGAGCAGGCAGATAAGATTTTTACATATAAGGCCATGCGAATGATAATGGACATGAGGCTGCGTAGCTGTATTAGATTGCGTTTCCAGACCGACTGCCGGATAGAAGGAGGAAATTTTTGGAAACTAACTGAAACTCACCTGAAGCGAACTGAATATGTAATGCTCCTCATGCCAATGACATTTCCACTGAGCTTCTCTACGGCATATGCCTTCATTGAATTTTTTTTTAATGTGTTCCTTTCGAATTTATATTTAAATTCGGGTCAGCAGGAGATAATGTGCTCCGTTTCGGGGCATTCCTCTCAACGGTTTCACTTGCACACCGGCCCCTCTCATTGTTGTGAGGCCCCATTATAACCATCTACAAGTGTGTTGTAGTTATACTAGTTCAAATATCTAACGGCGAAATCAAATTTACGAAAGATTTCGAAAAACGGTGAACTTCGCATTCTGAGAATGCAACGTGAACCTCATTACGGATTCACGATCAATCATGTCATGCCGTCATGTTCGCTGAAACGAAATATTTCTTTTTTTCCATATCCACATAGAACTATTTTCAGTTACTTCTATTTGGCGTTTCATATTTTTGGCTCTATTACGCCCTTTGATTCCAATTTGGCCTAGAAATTGTTACAGAGTGTCAACAACGAAACCCTTTGCCCCAATTTCCACTGCTCTAACAATTATATTATACCCCTTCTTTATTAGCTCTGATTTTAGATTTTCATATTTATTAGTTTTATAATCGTGGCTTAGTTCCATTCGGCTTTCATATGATACTGTTAATTCAACTAGGATGATTTTATAGAAGAACAATATCCATTGCCATTTATTTCTGCGGTAGATTGGTTGCCAACCAGGGCTCTAGAACCCAATCTGTCCTCCTATTCAATCCTTTTATCCAGATCAGTGCCATTAAGTAAAGTGCCATTCGTGATACACGCTTTCTTTCGATCCATGACTGATTAAGCAGATTTTCGCGCAGCAGGTTGACATTTCTTTCTGCAGTAGATTGGTTTCCAACGAAGGCTATAGAACATAATCTGTCCTGCTATTCAACACATAGCTTGAGGGAGAAGAGATGGATTCATATCTTTCCCAATGCTACTTTCGCGTAAATGAATGCAACGAACTCAGATGGAATTCGAACTCGGCTCTCTGATTTCTCCTTCCGATTCTATATCCATTACACCACAACGCACATCTATATAGATATATGCAAAAAATATCATTGATACAACATGTTAGTAACGGTGAAGTTTTAATAAAAATAAGAACAAGGAAATGTATACTTACAATCACAAAGAGGTACTTGGAAGCATAATGAGGAAGAAAGGGTTGGAGAATTTAACACACACAGGACATAATGAAAGCAAGAATAACAGTGTAATTCAGTGAGTAAATATTTTGAGAGAAGAACAATATCTAGTCGCAGACTTTTGATATTATTTTGGAGTAATCATTACGCCAACCAGGAAGGTCTGCAGATACCTCCCAAATGCCATGAGAGGTAAGGAGATTTTTTCCTGGTATAGCTTGACATTTGCTTGTTTGATTAGAACCGACATGTCGTTTTCCCTCTGCAACAAATTTCTGGGTCGAATTAAATGACTCATACTTCATATATTTCTTCATGATTTTGACCAGCTCATCCGTAACACTATTGTGCCTGTATATATAACCTCCATTGACAAGGGCTGTTTTACAGGAACTAAGCACATGTTTTAATGTTTGTGGATTTTCCTTACACAGGGGACAAGTAAGATCGCTCTCTTTCTTTCATTTAACAAGATTGTTCTTAGATGGGAGCAGGTCATATGTGGAACGTATTAAAAAATTCAACCTGAGTGAAGCAATCTGCCAAATGTTCTTCGAAGTAATAGATTACTGCAGAGCCTCCTCCCAGTTTGTCCACTGGTCTTGTTGGGATTGTTGAACTCCTCTTACGAATCTTTTGTCATCTTCGTTTCTTACATTTTTGGATGACCAGGTCTCGGTGATCTTTACCAGAAGTTTTTGACCGCCATTGCCTTTCATTTAGTCCTAACCCTTCTTTCCCTGCTTGAGTGTATCCGATGACTTCATTGAAAGATAGATTGTCTTTATCACGTGTTATTGTCTCACTGACATCCCACTTTCTCCCAGTTTTTAATATGAGATTTAATGCTTTTATTGCTTTATCCTTGAAGTTATCCAAGATCATTTGAAACTTGATTTTCCGGATTTATACTCCTCCACAATCGAATTAAATGGCAACTTTAGCTTTGCTTATTTGCAGTACAATGCTATATCAGACAAACGTGGAGGCAAACTCAACCATTTTTGGATATATTTGTTTATTTTTCTATCCATTGACTCAATTTTACTCATTCCAAGTTCGTATACAAGTAGGGACCATAGTAGCACTGGAATGAGTACATGCTCTAAACACCATACCTTGTATTTTCCTTTTAGTGGACAAAGATCTATCTTATGGAGATCTTGTACTGATCTGGATATTTCTTTTACTTGGTAGGTATCTTTAAGGATTTATCGTACCAACGACCTAAACCTTTCACTGCTTTTTCTGATACAGTAGGGATTCTTTGACCACCTACTACAAAATTTATGTTTTTATTCAATTTTCTTCTGCTAACTAAAAAGCTTTCTGGACTTGTTTGGTTTTAATTTCATTCGACACTAACGTATTAGGTCGTCCATCAAGCTTAATATCTTGCGAGTTGAACTTACATTCGATGAGAATATTGTAGTGTTATCCATGAATGCTTTCAGTGGTGGCCTTTACCAAGCTCCACTAAGCTCAACAACATCAGCCTTGTTGTTTGTCGCTTTGAAAATCAGCTGCATTGCTAGAACGAAAAGTATTGGTGACACTGTACATCCCATCGCAATTCCAACTTCAAGTCTATTCCACTTAGTCATAAAGTCTTTTGTAGTGAAACGCATGAGGAAACCATCAAAATAAGTTCCTAGCATATTGTATATTTGCTCATGAATATGGCAAATTTTTATTGAAAATTGTAGCATTTGGTGAGGTACTGATCCGTAGGCATTAGCTAAATCCATCCAAATGACATCCAAATCTTTTCTTTTAATTTTTGCTTTTTGAATGGTCTCCAAGATCATGTTTCCATGTTCTAAGTAACCAGCTATTCCTGGAACATCGCCCTTCTGTACTGAATTATCGATATACTCGTTATCGAGAAGATATTTGGTTAACCTCGATGCCAAAACTGCGAAAATATCTTTCCTTATACATTGAGAAGCGAAATTGTCCGAAATTGACTGATGTCCTTGGAAATCTTTTCTTTGGGTATGTATACCCCATCAGCTATCATCCACTGTTGGCTAGAGGAATATGTCGTTTAGAATCAGAGAAGATATCTCTTAAATGTTCCTCTTAAATATTTTTCTCTATTTTAAACACACCTGATCTTGGCTGATCAAATACGTTAATCGCATATTTGTAAGGCTCCTGGAAGAAACACTTTTGGACTTTCCTTCGTTTCACTCGTCTCTTCCTTAGATTTTCCGCTCTGATAAGACCGTTGTGTTTCTCTTTAAGGTTCTGCCAGATTTTCCAGACCGAATACCGCTGAGTTATCCAACCTTGGATATTGTTTATCACCGTGTTTGGCACCACAAGCTATGAACCAAGGAAGACTGATATCCACTCGTACGCCTGACCACGAAGAACACATTCTACAGGCTTCCGGTGTGATCCAGGTATCAGTCCACGTCAAGTGGCCCTAGCATGTTGTACATCTCATTGCACCGCATGGAGAGTTCTTTAAGAGCAGTTTCTACACTACCGGCCAGTGTTTTAAAACAATGATGTATTTCATACTATGTTTTAGTATTTATTGCCCAGTAAATAATTGTAAATGAAAATAGAACTGTTCCTTTGTTAATACTGCACAATATCATGTGCATCAAATGAATTCATAAATATTTTATAATTATCTATATTGCAGTTTCATCAGTGAAAGTATGAAGAAAATTTAGTTTGATTCAGACAAGTTCATCTTTGTTTCCTTGCCTTGTAAAATTTTGCAAAGTAATAACAAAAAACATTCTATTTTCATTTGGCAATAAATACTAAAAATAGGATGAAATACATCACTTAAAAAAAAACTGGGGTGGCCTAATAATTATGGCCGGTAGTGTATATCCGTATCATTTGAAACATGTGAAGGATATTTGGTCCTCTCATTACTCGCGAAAGGAAAACTTTTGTTCGGTGGTTCATTGCTCAATCTACTGATCCTTCGTTTGTCTCTTCAGTCTTGTTTACGGATAAGGCAATATTTGGAAGAGATGAAATAACAAATTTACTCAACATAGACATCAGTTTAAGATTAATGTGAGAGATAAAATTGGAGGTGACTGACTGGTAATTTAATGTGTTCACCCAGCATGTCTTACAGAAACTGACCGCAGGGACTCTATTTCGAGCTCACTTACAGACCTGCTAGAGGATGTACTCCTGTTAATACGAAGACGCATGTAGTTCATGCATAAAGGGTACCCAGATGCACTGACTGACATCTAACATAAAAGATGGATAGATAGGAGAGAGCCGGTTCCATGACCTGCAGACTCCACCCACTTTGACCTCAGTTCTTTGGATTTCTATCTGTGATGCCATCTAAAACACTCTATAAACAGTGCAAAAGAGTGGAGATGATCTTAGGATGGAAAGTGAGAGTTTTAAAGATGACCCAAGGTCTGAAAGTCCTGCAACTATCACCCTCAGGAAAACATCGATCATTTTTACCGTGGTGATAGCTGTCAGGTGATTAATCATAAGCTGAGGTTGATACTGCCGGTTTCCTTGAACGTTTCCGAGTTAACGCTTACTGTTAGTTTCATCACTTTAAACCAGAGACCAGGATAAAATCCATGCAGTGGAAACACCCCTTCTCACCTGCTCCAAAAGAGCCAAGATTATTTCATCTGCAGAGAAGTTGATAGCATCTTTTTTTTAGTTAATAAACACAGCAGAAGTTAAGAGACGCTTCGGCATCGTGCTGTGGGGGCCTGCGAATCCATTGACTTCGTGTGAGAATATTTCAATGGGCCCGACAGTCAACGATCCGACGGGTGAATGCGCGTGCAGAAGCAAGTGAAGGACATTTTGAACATTTGTCCTGCGCTGAGATACAGCGATGGCCTTTTGGATATATGTTTATGTGGACGTTTTACATTGTTTTGGTATCAGAAACCTGCCCCCAAAGATTTTATAGTTGTTATGGTGAAACACACCTATTTCTCAGATAATGGACTCCCTCTCTCATGTATTAATAAGAGTTAACAGGTAGTTAACTCGAGAAGTTCTTGGGAAGTTCATAGGAGTTCTTAGAAATTCTAGAGAGTTCTATTGAAGTTCAGTAGAACTATTATAATGTAGTTGATATTAGTCGGCAGTTAGCCAAATACTAAGGAGTCAGCTTTCCTAACATTTTGGGTGCGTTAAGTCGTTTAGTAACCGACATAGCACGATTATAACTTTTCAGTGCGAAAACTACTCCACAACAATAGTATTTCTGATACACCCTGCATAAGCTGTATTTTATTTATAATACGAGTTTGGGATGAAAAATTAATAAGCTGAATAAGAAGAAGTCATGCTAAAGCTGTCAAATTTTGCATGTATCAATTCTAACTCGTCTTATCAATACCCCTATTGTTCTTTTCAGGTAAAGCGTCATCTGACTGTTCAAAGAAGACTTCAAATATAACTACTAGCAACTTCTTTTGAAAATGGGCAAAATGTGATCTTATGAAGTACCTGCAAAAAAGGTTTAGACCCAAAACAACATTCATTATGATATGGTTGTTTCATTAGGAGAAGATGACGATCAAGATTTATCAACAGTGCAAAATAGGGAAGCTGAATTTAGGAGGGAAAGGGTGAGTTTTGAAGATGACCCAAAGTCTGAAAGTCCTGAAATTACCACCATCGAGGAAAACATTTTCATAGCGTTGTGATGGCTGTCAGGCGATTGATTATAAATTGAATATCCATTGCTATTAACATTTCCCGCGAAAAAGATTGAGAATATTTGACACAGTGTGCCTAGCATGACGAAGATTTTTTCTTTGTGGGTGACACGTTTTCCGAAAACATTTTTAAAAAATGCACCAGTCTGATCACATCACGAGAAAATCTGACACTGTTTGAGGTAGATCCATCCGGTTTCTTTGAACGTTTCCAAGTCAACGTTTACTGTTAGTTTCATCGCTTTGAACCAGAGACAAGGGAAAATCCATACAGTGGAAACACCCCACTTCATCTGCTCTAAAAAGCCAGTATTGTTTCATCTGCAGAGCAGTTGATGGTATCAGTTTTTTAGTTAATAAACAAAATGGTTTTATATCCTAAAAAACTCTCCATTGATCGTGTTGAGTTAAAGAAGATAGTCAATAAATATAACAGTTTTGCATGCTATCTTCAGGAGCGCAACACGATGAATGAAAAGTACTATGCTAACTTGATAGGCAGTTACAAAAGGCTGTCAAGAACAAATGCCCAGGAAAACTGACGAAGGGGGTCGTGTTTCGTCAGGACAACGCTCCAGCAAACAACTTCTGAGTTTTAATATCTGTTGTGCGTGACCGTGGCTCCACTAAATGATTAACCCCCACCCACTATTCTCTTGACGTGACTTTCATCAGTTGTACATTAAGAAATCACTTGGCTTGATAAAAAAGTGTCTCAATTATAATACCATATCTGCTGCTGATGACTGTTTCGATCAAAAAGATGAAAGCTTCTTCATCAATGGGATGCAATCCCTGCAACACCGATTCAAGAACTGTGAAGACCACAAGAGAGATTAGGTTGAAAAACAAACCTCATTTTGGTGACATTTCATGAGAGTGTCTAGGTCTGCCAGTGAACATTTCGTAACTCTACTATATTCAGTATTATTTATTAACTAAAGCGTTAATTCCGAAGTTCTAACATGCAATGTTTTGTTGATTTTAAATGAATTTCTCTTGCCTTTACCAAAACCAAAAAAATGCAGGGCCTATAAGTATTTAGATGATTTTGATTTTGTACTTTCCTTCTCTTAGACTGGTTGCGAACCAAGACTATAAGATACTGTCTTTGTTATTTTACTTAAAGTTGGAAGGATAAGAGGAGGACTCATATCTTCCTTAAGGGTATTAGAATTTAAGTGAATGTAATGAATTCTACTTGATTTTGAACTCGGCTCTTCGATTCCTAAATCCGAGCTGCTAAAAGTTTTTCTCACGTACTTGCAGTTTTTCCAAATCTTAGAAAATTGTCAGTCCTGACTTTTAATTCAAACCTATAGTAAATTATTTGAAATTACTTTAATAAGACATTGGTAATGTGTTTTGCAATGCGACAATTTAACGTATTCTGACATGAATCCTTTATAAGTGATTTTGCAGAATTTTAATGCATTTTATAGCAAAATACTTTACTATATATTTCTATACGAAAACTATTATGTAATTATGCATATTGTAGCTTTATTCAGTAAGGAACGTTAGAATTAATTTCTGATTTCAATGCATTTTAATAATAAAATTACAGTAAAAATATAATTGTCCAACGCTGTCAGTTAATTTCTCTGAAATACCAATCTCGTTCTATTAGAGTTTCAGTGTGGTAAATGTTAAAATATGAGAACAGATAGATAGATAGATAGATAGATAGATAGATAGATAGATAGATAGATAGATAGATAGATAGATTGTAGTTTTCAGCGTAACATCAATAAGGAAGTAGTTGTCTTAGTGGTAAAATTGTCAAAGTAGAACTTACTCCTTATATTTCGAATATGAAGAAAATTGGATGATATTCGACTTGATGGATATGAGCAAGCAAAGGATATATATATATATATATATATATATTTATATATATATATATATATATATATATATATATATATATATATATATATAGCTAAACAGTACATTATAATTTCCACTAGCCTTAATCGTTTTGACAAATCGTTTGGAAACAAAAAAAATTCAAATATGTCGGCTAATGCTAATTTCGTATATTTCCATTAAATTCTGTAATATATATACATATATATCGCTAAAAGGCTAAAGGGTGATAGATAGCTAGATAGATAGATAGATAGATAGATAGATAGATAGATAGATAGATAGATAGATAGATAGATAGATTTGAAAATACAGGAATAGATGGTTTGAAAATATAGATAAATAGATGGAAAAACATATTTTGAGAGATGACTTTGAAGATCTTTGTTAAAATAGATTAATATAAACATATATATATATATATATATGTGTGTGTGTGTGTGTGTGTTTATAAATAAATAGTGCAGCTGCATCAAAATAGTAGATAAATAAATATATCGACACGATAAAAAACAAAAACAAAAAAAAGCACACACCCCAATACAAAATAACAAAAATTAAAGTAAGAAGAAATCAACCCCAAAACAAAACAACACCTACCAACGCCTAAACCAAATAACAACACTCAAGGCGCCAGCAGCCTAAACCCACACAAGATAAATAGATAAACCTATCCTGAACTCAGCCACAAACAAATACTTAACCGTAAGACCTTAAAAAGGTCAACAGAACCCAAAATACGGACCAACCCCTCTAACACACACAAAAAAAAAATAAATCCAACACAAATAAACGGGCTTTTCAACTAGATAATTTTCACTTCAAAAACATCACCTGAAGATGAAGCAGACCACATAATGGGCTAGCTTCGAAACGCGAAAATTTGTGTGTCGTGATACTATGAATTTATAAAAACATTGTAACAACCATTACAGTATATATATATATATATATATATATATATATATATAATGAACATTCTTACATTGCTTGTGTGCTAGATAAATGGGATTGACGTCATTAATGATCAGGAATTAAAACTTATTGCCGTTCCACTCTAATGGCTGCCAATTTCCTGTCCCTGACAAAGGATCGGGACATGTGTTTTAGACCGCAAAACCCGGAATACTGAAAGCGGAAGTGAGTGACCAGTGGTCAGCTTATCACCTGCTACCAGGTTTAGTGACGCATGAAATGTGTTCCGTAATGCACCCTTGGCCATTGTAGTTTGTTCTGCACGTAGTCCGGAGACAACAGCTTTCAGCGAGCCCTATGAGTGATCGATCAGCCTAAAGTGCAATTTATTTCAGTAAGCTTGATTTATAAGCCGTCCTTCCTGTGAAGAGAAACGATCATACCTGATGTTATAGTGTTAATATTCATAATATTGTGGTTGAATGCTACCACAACTACGAATAATACAAAAAAAATACTAAAAAGTAATAAACACTGAGCTTCCAATGACGTTTACTTTTAAATCAATAATAGAAATATTGCTCCAAGAAACAGAATGTTTACCTAAGACATCAGAATGGCTTTCTCGATCAAGAAAAATTTTCTGTTGGTAATGCACGCATAATGGCAGAAAATAAGGTAAATTTAGATGAAAGATATTGGATAGGAAAGAACGCCAGTAATATCTTCAAACGAAAACAGAAAAGAGGACAATGTTCTTCTATATATATATATATTTTTTCTCTAATATTTTTCTCTAATAATTTTTAAACTGATAACTTCCTGTAATTGGCATTTAGCTCGCTTCTACCTAAAAGGTTTAATCAAATAAACTTAAATAAACATGTTTAAAATCTTATATTGAAACCCATTCCTTCTCGCCTAAATACACCTCTTCAAACAGCCCAAAATCTTAACTTTAAAAAGTAATTTGACTCATTTAGTTGTCTATCTTTATAAAATATGAACTCCTATTCCTCCCCTTCCTAAATATACCATTTCAACACCCTGTAACCCCGTTGCTACCAGCTCTGTCCTTTTCCAATTTGTGACCGTTGTTAACCTAAAACCCTTCCACACTCTAACCCAGGGCCTTCGCCATTTGGAAAAAACAATGTCGCTGACGTGACGTAGAGTCTCTATTAGAGATCCTATATTAAAATGTACACCCGACACCTTTGAATTTTGAAAATTTTCTCTAATTTATATATATATATATAATCGTGTCACCCCAAGCAAGGCATTTTGCTGTCACTTTTGTGCAGGGAGTTACATAGAAGGAATTTTTGAGAAAGAATAACAGGTTATAGAGGCTGTCAGGAAGTGGGTAAGAGAAGGATGAGAATACTGATGAGAGTGGGATGGACAGAGAAAGGAGCATGAGAGAGAGGATACAAGTTAGTGAGATAGGAGATGATGTTTTTTTTAATAATCATATCGCCCCAAGCAAGGTATATTACTGCCACTGTTGAGCAGGGGCTACATAGGAGGAAAGTTATGTGAAAGAATGGAAGGTTATAGAGGGTGTCAGGAAGTGGGTAAGGGAAGAATGAGAATACTGATGAGAGTGGAGTGGACAGAGAAAGAAGCATGGGAGAGAGCATGCAATTTAGTGAAGTAGGAGATGACTATTGACTTTACATTTGAATTCCTGAAGATTGCAGCTGTCAGGAAAATAAGTCAACGGAAGGGTATTCTACAGGCGGGAAGTGCGAGAGGAGAAGCTGATGGAGTAGAATTTGCGTTTACAATTTATTTGTTTCATAGTAAAAGGCTGGGACTTAGTTGCCAATCTTGTGGCTCGAGTAAATTCATATATAGGGGTCACCAGTGAGCTAAGCTTATCGGAGCAGAAGCCGTGAAAGTATTTGTAGAAGAGACACAGGGAAACCACATTGTGCCGGTGAGAAAGTGACTGCATCCGAGGTGCCAAGTCGGGATCGATCTCATTCTGAGCATAATCAACGTTTTTGGAAGACATAGACGGAAGACATTCAAAAGTAAAAGAATGGTTGTTAAGCGCTTGGTCACAGATAATGTTTGCAATACTTAGTAGCTTTTTGTACAAAAAGTACTACATTTTCTAAAAATACAACTTTTAGTTTTTACAGAGAACCGTACTTCTTCGAACCTTGTAAACTGGCGAACACAGAATTTACCTCTACTTCGAGTGGCCCCTGGGCCTTATACAGTGTGAATCGTACTCGTATAAAGCATAACAGAAACCATATCATTTGAAGATTTTCAACAGCGGCAAGAAATAAATGAATATTACGTGTAATCCCAAGAAAAAATAATAAAATTCTCAATGTATTGACGTTCCGCACTATTTCGTACAAGAGATTCGGAATTAAGCCCCAACAATACTGAAATATAACAGTTTGGAAATGAAAAAAAAACACAGACACTACAATGTGATCTTAATCCGATTGGCAGAGAGTAAATAAAACCATAATTCGAGTAGCAGTGGCTGCTTTATCAATGAAAGTCAAATGTTTATTTTCTCATAAAGAAATGGATTATATTGCTATTAGAATTTAAGAAATCATATACTACACTTTGATCTTAGACCCATGGCCAGATAGTGAAAAAAAAGCGGAACGCGTGTTGGACTGACTGCTCGGTCAATGAATATCAAATGTTTCCTGAAAAGAAAACTGCTAATTAGAGATGAGGAAAAAAATACTACCCTTTGATCTTAGCTCGATGGCCAGTGAGTTAAGAAAACCTGGGCTGGAATAGGTCTGACGATTGGATCAATAAAATTCAAATGTTTATTTATAAGGAAAATGTCTAATATTGCCATTAGAGATGATTAAAACAGATACTACACTTTGAATTGAAACTCGGCTTTCTGATTAACAATTCTGAAACATTATCTATTACACCACACGCACACTCTAGCTTGCAGCACCTGATACTCCCAAATATTAACCCATCTACGTACTGACAAGTATCGACGTTCCTTATCTTCAGTAATACTGCACAATAACATGTGCATCAAATGAACTGTTCTGGTATCCAGTTTTTGTGCTCTCTTCCCCCATGCTAGTCTCTTCTTCTTCTTATTGGTTGGCCGAAGCAAAAACTTCCTGGCTGCCTTGTAAAATTTTGCTAAGTAATAATAACAAAAGAACCATTCTGTTTTCATTTAGAATTATCAACTTGGCAATAAATACTAAAAATATTATGAAATAGATAATTTTTTTTTAAACTGGAGTAGCCTAATAATTATGGTCGGTAGTGCATGTTGGTTCTTTTAAGGATTTATGGGTGTTTCCTTCCTAGCCTTTTGTATAAGGTAGTGTGGAAAATCAACATTTTCATTATATCATTATTTTCCCTTCTAGTTACATGTGTTACCCATTTATGTCGTAGTGATGGTTAAAAACCTTCATATTATATGGTTTATTATTTCGTAAACACTTTGTCATTATGTAGCATCAAACTATTTCATTTGATAAACTTAAGATTTATTGGATTAATTCGTTGGAAGTCATTTTTAATCAATAATCCGAGATTATCAACTCTTTGTGGAGCTTTTAAAACCGAAACATACTTTTTAGATTGTAAGAATAATTATTTTTGTTTGTGAATGAATATCGCATTAACAATTTTTAAGAAATAAAAAATCATTTTTCCAGTTAACCGTTTTATTATTTAACCCATAGCTGGAGGGAGATAACTTTCTACTGTTCATAAGTTTATTTACGTACAATGAAGAAAATGAACTTGGCTGGAATTGGAAATCGGCTCTCTGATTCTTTTTATATATTTCGATATCCATTACGCCACCTGCGAATTATATTAATCCGAGAAAACCTATTATGTATAGATGATAGTGTAAACATTTCTGAACGAGTTGAACATGCATAGCATCCAAGTTAGGGTTTAGATCTGACGAAGCTAATTTGAAGATTTTCAATGGGAAAATTCGTTTTTGTATGTGCATTGCAAATGCATTCATAGTGATTATATTGAATAAATGTACTAAAGCCAAGAAATTAATTGTCCGGAGTCGGGAATGAAGGTAATATTTCCTCGTTGAAAAAGGCTATTATAGGTAACATACAAATGCGTGGTTAATGATATATGAAGACACTGAAATGAGAAAAACTCCGATTGCAGTTTTCACAATGTAAGCTAAGCATAAACAAATGCTAAAATAACCCAATATATATATATATATATATATATATATATTTGAAATTTGTGCATGTATATATGCGTGTGTATATTAATCTTTATATGAATCTGTTTGCCAGTGTATGTGCATATGCTCGTCTATTTTTCCATGTGTGGATGTTTGTAAGTTAATTTATGTGTGCGTTCTTTCTCTTCCACGTTTAATATATGAATACATTTCTAAATCTAATAAATTGTTTAACTTAGGATTTTTTTTAAAATTTCGTAATAATAATTAAGTAGATCTAACAGTCGATTAATAATGCTGATCTCAATTTAATCAAATATTAATACTAATGCTCCCCACCAAAAAATTAATTTTAAGTCTGCTCACATATTCTCCAAATTTGAAGTTGCTTTATTTTGATTGGTCCACATTGAACATACACCAATGCCTCCCTGATTAAAGGGGTTTTGCTTGTTTCTAACCTTGTAAAACCCTTCAACTTGAAATAAACCTCATCACTTGATAAGACACAAGAAGTGTCGAAGCAAAATAGCTACTTTTGTAGTGATATAACATATTCATGTTATAAATTTTGAATAAATCTTATATATATATATATATACAAATATGAATATATCTAACTAATCTATTTCTCTCGTTTCGCTATATATATATAATCAGAAAGAACATGATGATGAATGATTGATTTTTGCGAGTCACGCGAACCCATAATCCAGTTTGAATTGATGTTACTTGCGTACTTTTATCGCTTAGAAAACCTTTGGATTCGTTGTTTTAATCTCTCAGGCATCTTTGCTTGCTTCAAGAAACAGGGCACACATCCGGTCATAAAAAATAATTTCCCTTCCAAAAGGCCCGCCCATCTCTCTACTCGCCCACCGAAACTCATAGCAGAAAAAAATCATTGATTTATTTTTTATAGTTTTATTGGAAAATAGATATATCAGAATTTAATCAGGTCACCCTATGTTGAGATATTGCTTAAATTTCTATACATCTAGTATGGTTATCGGCGTCGCTCGGATGAAAAATACAATAGTCAAGCATATAAGAAGATTTATGAATATAAATGCCTTTATTTGGAAAGATTTTGGGAAGTGTCCCTCTTCACCGAATGCATGGCCATCAGCAAAAAGAGCAACCCAAAATGCTAAATACAGGTGAGGGATACTAAAATCAAGCAGGTACAAAAATTTAAATATCTGGTAAGTGTGCTAACAGAAGACGGAAAGTGTGACACAGAGATCCGAAGGTGAATTGTCATGTCGAAAGATGCGTTCCAGAAGCTGAGTAAAGTATTTAGAGACAAGAAACTTTCAGTAGAAACAAAGAGAGTACTGAATTGCTATGCGATATCAGGTCTTCAATATGGCAGTGAATGCTGGACAATATCATCAAAGATTAAGGAAAAACTTGAAGTAGCTGAAATGGGGTTCTACAGAAGGATGCTGCGGATATCGTGGACCGAGCATGTGATCAATGATGAGATTTTGGAAAGGAAGGAAACGAAAAGGAAATTAATAATGAGCATCTAGACGAGACAACTAAAGTTCCTGGGACATGCAATGAGGAAGGAGGGCTTAGAGAACCTGATACAAACAGGCCAGATAGAGGGAAAAAGAGACAAAAAAAAACAGCGTATAATATATTTGACGGAGCTGAGCAGGTTGATGACAGAATGGAGGTTGCGTGGTTTACAGGAGAAGGTGTGCTAAGAACCACCAGGAAAAGGAAGACGTGAAAGGCCATGATCACCTACATCCTGAAAGGACAAGGCACATAGAAGAAGAAGAAGTCCTAAGTTCAAAACCTTACAACACTCGCAGCATAGATAACAGCTTTCATTCAAGTTAACTGGTACTATGAAAAAACAACAAATATATTTTAATTGATTTTGCGATTATATTCATAATATTTTCAGTCATATTTTTTTTAAATATTCAGGTTAGCTATATTTCTTAATTCTATTAGTTAAGCGTACCATTCGTTCATGCTTAGAATATTACTGTTACATGTGATCTGATACACCTGCTATATATTTACTTCCACCAACATGGCTGATGCGCCTCCTGAGTTTAACGATAAACTGCATCCGGCAGCATGACCTCTAATTGGGAAATTTTGATGAGAATTGAACCACCTCGTAACTGCTGTTGTTCCCAGGGCTACTCTGACCCGGGATGGAAGCACCAGTTAAGATCCCAGCTATGGGCGAATAGTTATAACCCCCAAACTAAGGTCAAAACTATATTAAATTATAAAAGTAGATATCTATAGTGAAAATTCAAGCAATATTTTTTGTGGAAAAAAATATTACCAACAATATATTCATGACGTTTCGGCCATTGTATGCTCCGATTTTCTTCAAGAAGATTGTATGTACAACTTTATGAAAATTAACTGAAACAAAATGAATATTGTCTTCCTAGGATCTTTCACACGTTTCCTGATCACGTATACGTCGTCTCTTTGCGTTGTTTCTTCTCTTTCGACCGCATTTTCCTTTACGTTTTGGACTGTTGGATCCAGTTTGTTTCTTTGCCTTGATGACACGACTGACAGTTGAAAGGCTGACACGAACAATATCCGCGATTTCTCTGTAAAGATTGTCAGTGTGTTCCTGCAGTGTTACAATTTTTGTACGCTTCTTTGGAGTCACGTCTATCGCAGATAATTGCTGTAGAATAACTAATCAACAGTTAAGACAATAGTGTCTGAGCGTGGTAAAAATCTATTACAATCATGGATGACGCAATACTTTTTTAATACTAAAATTTTCATAATACACTCCGAAAATACATTTGAAGCCGTAAGGTGCGTGCTCTTTGAAGGTTTGGAGTCACCACTGAAGCCGTAGGGAGATGGTTGATGTTTCTTTGATTTGGCCTTGTGTCAGACATAACTGAGCTCCCTACAGCTTACACGTTTTATGTAGAATTATCATCAGAGGGTTTTCATCAGAAGGTTTGTTGTCGGCAGATTGGAATATGTGGAATTGTGTGGAATAGTGTAGGAATAAATTATACATTTTGTATGTTAAAATAGAAATTTATTATTGAAAAGGATAACAAGAATTCATAGAAATTAATGTTCAATTAGAAAGTTAAAGGTATCAAGATTTGTAGAAAATGTCCATAGTAGTAATTGTTGAAAGAGTATATGCGTACGTACGTATGTATGTGTGAGCGTTTGTTTGATATGAATGTCTTTGGATGGAGAAGAAGAATTAAAAGAACTCAACACACGAGAAGGAAAGAGAAAGAGGACGAATATCTGTGTCAGCTTGAAGCTTCTTTCGTTACATTTTAGCTTGTCCTCTTTGCTGCTTCGATCTCTGACTGACTGACTGACTGACTGACTGACTCTGATCGGGGCTCTTTTATTGTCATTAGATTTTTCACACTGACTCGCGAAATCCTCAAGTCTTGCAAGTCGCTCTTATTGATTAAAAATCAATTTAACACCTACTTGCGAAATGTGGTTTCGACTTTATCTTTAAGCACATGGTCAATCCTTTTTCTATTTGGTAAAAACCAGGATTTCACATATCATTGTGAATTTTTGTAAAAATGAGAAAGAAGGTTGATTTTAATTCTTAATTTCCCATTCACTACAGATTTGTATTACTGCAGACTACTGTAAATGACCTAATCTGAGGAAAATATAGAAATCGATTACACCCTGCCACTTCAGTAGGTCTAAAACTGACCGTATTGTGAAAGAAAAGAAACTAAAGCAGTTGCTTCAATTAATTTGAAGACGGGTGTACAACAGTCAAAAATGTAAATAATGTAAATAGTTATCTTCCCTATACGTAACTATAAACTGTGCTACATATTGTCTAACCGTCTACTTCGAGTGGCTTTGTACAGAGTTAACATCGTAGTAATATAAAAGAAGAAATGAAATAGATTTGCAGCAACTCCTAAATATCTGAGAACTAAACTCACTACAGTAAGAAATTCATTTCTGAGGCATGTCTGCTAGCAGCCAAGCCATAATTGGTTCCCAAACCATTTCTTCGTTATGATTACGAAGAATAGAATTAAAGCTTTAACCGACTAGTTCCAGGAACTTAAATCTTAAGTTCCAGTTTACATTTTCACTTGAGACAAATTGTTATTTTAAGCGATTTACGTAGAGATTGACATCAAACTTGGGATAGTTTAATCCGCAGGCATCAAGACATGTTTGAAATGTATTAATAAAGAGTGCAAATCAAAACTGAT
Organism: Ascarosepion bandense; assembly: GCA_037127315.1. NCBI lineage: Eukaryota > Metazoa > Mollusca > Cephalopoda > Sepiida > Sepiidae > Ascarosepion > Ascarosepion bandense. Next base: position 471,187 of record JBBBDQ010001464.1, on the reverse strand, counting down.
GGCCTGTAATGAAATGGGCTTTCATTATTATTAATATTGAGAAAGGAGATTTATGATCGGGTGAAGAATATCCTAGAACAGACAGCTTGCAAATATGGCAGATTTTGGTTAAATTTGTTTGACATTTTCAGACTACTTGCAAAATTATCAATTATTTTGGCATTCTGCAAAAAAAAAAAAAAAACACAAAAAAAACAAAAAAACATACAAAATAAACATTGAAATGAGACAAAAATGAAGCATAATTTCATAAGGTAATAGTGAGGTTATCATTCATGAATATCACAATAAAAATCAATAACATCCGCTGTTCAATGATATGCGTAAGAGAATATAAATCTAATGCAAGTGCACAGATATAGAAAAAGAAAGACAACACCCTCTCGGGAATGAGTTCATAGTGGTAGATTCTGATAATTCCGATAAAAAATGTACAGAAACAAACAAAGGAAATATAAAAGCAAACCTAAAACAGCCGATATATACAGAACCATATCTCCAATAACAATGGAAATATCCAGCTCTATAACAATCGCCTTCGGATTTTAATAGAAGCTTTAGAAGACCACAAGAATTAACACTGAATACATTTATCTGAAGAAGTCATTAGAAAGAAACAGACGAATGAACGAACGGTTTTGAAAAGATAAATATGCAAAATCTCTCCCCCTAGCTAATGTCAATTTTTAATTATATTTTAAGGTTAAAAAGCCATTGATCTTAAAAAGCAAAACAAAAGATGCTCGGGATATAAGCTTATATTGTTTAACGCGTAACTAGAATTATACAAAGAACAAAGAAACGACATTGATCTGAAAACAAACTTAAGACCTGCAGATAAATTGGAATGCACTCATTTATAATAAAAAGTAAGAAACGAACTGTATTATGCTTTACTCAGAGATTGTAACAGTAAGTTTTGAACGGTTGTTGTCTCTGTTTCCCAGATATTTAACGAAATATTCTATCGTTACTAGCCACGGCAAGAACGGTGATTTTGACAACGCGACTAGAAGAAACCTTGCGTGGTGGTCGTCTTTCGGATTCAGGATTTGATCCGATATTTTGTACATCAGCTCAAAATGAAGATCAGAACTGATTGGAAACGGTTGACTTCGACAGATTTCAGCGAAAGGTGGGCGAATGTAGCGAGCTTGGTTCGCGTGAACGAGGCAAGCCTTGATTTTCTCTTTTAGGTCTGCTAGTCACATCGGGATGGATTCTTTCGGAACCCTCCCCCGGTTAAGGTACCTTTGTACCTAGTTAATGTGAATGAGTGTGATCTCTGGTCTGATCCCGGCTTTGTCTTTTGTTATGATTCAGCTCGAGATTCCCTACAACCCCAGTTTTTTATTTTCCCGTTTTATCTTAGTCTGAACCAGCTTTATGTTCCCTTCCACTTTATCTTCTCCTTTCCAATCCCTGGAGAAAGAGTGCCTCTTGATTTTGTCTTATAGGCTGAACTAGCAGTATAGCCCGGCGTTGCTCGGGTGTAATGAAAGCTTTAAAACTAATCCATGGTCCTGGAGCTCAGACACTTTGGACATTGGCACGAAAAACTAAAAAGCAATAGTTGTTTCCAGTTAAAGCGAAACCGTAGACTGAAAGAAAAATGAATGAATGTAAGTCAAATTTTGATTTCCTGGTATCGATATCAAATAAGTTTTTTTCGTCGTAAACTGAATTTTGAAGGCTAAATAAGTCCTCTGAGTAAATGGCATCATGGCTGAGACAAAGAACTACAATTATACCTACTTAAAGCCAAATCCGAAGCAAAAACTAAAATAAAAGGGCTGAAAAAATACAGACATACAGGCAGATAAACAGACGCACACACAAACATCTTGCCTTTTATATATATATATTATCGAATTTCTGCACTATTTTAAGAACTGCAACCTTGAAACTTCTGAATATCATTTCTTATGTCTTTGTCTATGAGTGTATCAAATTTGATTAAAATCGGACCACTCCTTCTATAATCCGATTTTTTAAATTATCGATTTTCGATATTTATCGGGGGTACGGCAACACAAAACCGAGCTAAGAACACTCGCAGATGCTTATAGAACAATTGTGTAAATTTTCAAAAAATCGATTCAGCCGTTTCGGAGTCTATAGGTAACGGACACACAGACACAGACACATACACACACAGTTCCATTTATAAATAAGTTTAGATTTAGATACAGTGGCCTCTTTGTTTTGTGGGTTGGTTGGGTCCAACTAACACATCATGATTTCTGTTTTTATTTTGTTTTGGGAATTAGTTTCATAAGCCTCCCCACATATTATTTCATGATAAATTTTTACATAAATTGTTACACATATTTATTTATTTATAACCATTTGAGATTTTTCTAGGTCCCTGGAACGTTTGAGGTATTTTGGTCGATGAAGGATTGAACGCTGATGGGTAAGTTCTTAGAGTGAACGAGTAATTCTAAATTATGTCTGGCTCGCGAATCGGATTAGCTTGGTATAGGATAGTTATTGTTGACCAACCCGAGTTTTTAACCCCCCACCCAAAAAAAATATATATTGACCTCGTGCCACAATTTTGTATTAATTACGAAATAAATATCGATATTTAGCGAAATATAGAATTCCTACTTGGATTAATTATTGGCCGCCTCATTTTGTTGCAGACTATGACTCAGCCCACGTCTTTCTCTCCCCTATTACTGTGGCAATAAATTGTTCTTCCTTATAAATATAGCAAGTAGCCACATTAGAATGGGATTTGAAAAGTAGTTCATATTGTAATTCATAGGTGTTTCATTTTTTAAGTTGTTATTTTATTCACCCACAGACAAATTGTACATATGGGGTCTTCATAGAGACTTTGAGGTATTATAGTGACTGTAGTAAAAATGGTATGTAGAATGTGATAGTTTGGTGAAATGATTATTTTATAGTTTGTTTGGTTCAGTGATTGTGGCGAGATAAGTTTAAGATAGATTGATGGCCTTGTACCACATTTTCTGCTTACAAAAATAAATATTATTTGAGGAGTACTTGATTTATTCAAGTCTTTTTTCGATCTATATATGGGTAGTTAATAAATCTCTTCTTTGTTTTTCCGACGTAGTCTTATGTTCCTTTGGTATTTCTCTAACTTCCTGGGCATGACGGTAAACTGCATCCGGCAGCAAGGCCTCTGATTGAAAGGTAGTGAGGAGTATGGAACTACTTCTTAATTGCTGTTGTTCTCAGGTCCACCCTGACAGGAGCGGTAGCACCTCTTAAGGTCCCAGCTATGGGCAAATAGCTAACCAACAAAATGGGGTCAAAACACTATTAAAGTATAAAAATACACTTTTATAGAAATATATACATAAAAATAGACTTTTATAGAAAGATATACAATTTTTAAGAAAAAATATTACCAACAATACATTTTTTAAGGAAAAATATTACCAACAATACATTTTCAAAGGAAAAATATTACCAACAATACATTTTTTTAAAAAAATATTACCAACAATACATTTTTTAAGGAAAAATATTACCAACAATACATTTTTTAAAGGAAGAATTATTACCAACAATACATTTTTTAAGGAAAAATATTACCAACAATACATTTTTTAAAGGAAGAATTATTACCAACAATACATTTTTTAAGGAAAAATATTACCAACAATACATTTTTTAAGGAAAAATATTAACAACAATACATTTTTTAAGGAAAAATATTAACAACAATACATTTTTTAAGGAAAAATTATTACCAACAATACATTTTTTAAGGAAAAATATTACCAACAATACATTTTTTAAGGAAAAATATTACCAACAATACATTTTTTAAGGAAATATATTACCAACAATACATTTTTAAAGGAAAAAATTTATTCCCCGCAAAACATTTTTGAATTCATAACTAGGAGACATTTTCAATTTTTTAAAATAAAAAAAGAATAAAAACAAAGAAAGGTCATTAAAATATGACTAAATCAACTTTCTCACTATAACCAAGCATTAAAATTAAAACTTTAAAACCCCACCTTTTGGCATTAAATAACCCACAGATGTTGATATGCTGTTAAACAAAACTCAAACGCTATTTAAAATATATTTAAATCTAGCACATTTACGGGAGACAGTTGAAAATCATAAGCTGACTATGAGGTAGTGATGCTAGAACTGTGAAATCTTGCATGCATTAATTTTAACTGTTCTTATTAATAATATATCTTCGGGGCATACTTCAGAAGATACGCACGAATCATCAAGAAAGACTGTCAACCTGGCCAAACGAGAAAAAGATAAAACTGATTTTTAAAAAAAATGGAACCTACTGATCCGTTACAGATTATGGTACTCTTAAAGTGGTGGCGGGTACTTAGGGGCAGAGATTTTACTGAGGAGAAGGGGAAAAATTCAAGTAGTGTGTTCATTTTCATACTACACCACTATCGTATACAAAACTTAGGAATGAATTTGTTGAGCGTAAGAATGCTACTTCACTAAATAAACGGAGTAACTTTTCATTCATAGTAGTGGAGTTCTAATCCATTCTTGCCCTTTTTTCTACTCTCAAGTTGCTGGAACTCAAGAGAGGTTAATTTCAAAACAAAATCAAATGGTTAATGTCAATACTAACAGAACAGTGTGATTTTTCTCTACTCCGATTTTTTTTAAAAATGAAAAAGAAAACGCAGAGGCAAAAGTGCTTAAGATTAAATCTAATCAAAATCAGAGACTGATAAATTTCAAAATTTTTTTTAACTTATGAAACTGGGGAGGGGCAACCAAAGGGGCAGCCAAATTTCTGGTGGGTGGGCATTGGTCTCTTTTGTCCCTTTCCGCGTAGAATCGCCAATATGCTGATCATGTGAGCTGTGAAAGAAAGCGAGAAGAAAGGACTAAACATGAACTGCAAGAAAACTGAACGTATAGTTGTTAGCAAAAGTAGCATCCTTGCAAGTAAATTACAGATTTGAGATACCGAAAGCAAATAGCTTCAACCATTTGGACATCTGGGAAGCGTATTAACAGATAACAGAAAGTGCGTCACAGAAATCCGAAGATACTTTGAGATAGTGAAAGACGTATTCCAAAAGCTGAGTAGATTATTAAGAAACAGAAAAATATCGTTAGAAACACAGAAAAGGGTCAGTGCTATACTGGATACACGTTTGGGCGATCATATCGAGAGAGAAAGGCAGAAGATTTTCCTGCAGTTTGTTGCCATTACTTTCTGCAGTAGATTGGTTGACCACCATAGCTGGAGATAGAAGCGACGAATTAATAGATTTTCCAAGGGTCTATTTGTACGTAATTGAATGCAACGAATTCAACTGGAATTCGACCTCGGATCTCCGATTTTTCATTCCGAGCTGATACCCACTGCACCACAGCGCATATAAAGGCACTGAACTGTTATGTAGTATAAGCCCTTCTCTAAGGCAGTGAATGCTAGAAAATCTTCTCACTGAAGAAGAAACTTGACGCAACAGAAATGTAGTCCTACAGAAGTATGCTAAGAAAACTATAACCCAAACATGTGAGCAACGACAAAGTCCTTATAATAATTACAACAAAAAAACTTTTACGTAACTCCGGAAAGACATAGTTGAAACTTCCGGTGCACAGAATAAGGAACGAAAGCTTGGAAAATTTGATTCCTAGAAAACAGATTGAAAGTAAGATGGCCATAGAAAATCAATGCGCAGACTACTTACGTGAACAAATTTTGACAGCGATGGCAAAAATACAAAAGTTATTAAGTGCTACAAAGTACAGAAAATTATGGAGAGCCAATATTACTTAAGTCATAGCGTCTCATAACGCATAGAAAAAGAAGTCTGGTAAAAGGCGAACAATACGAACGAATGGGTCAAAGAAATTGTGAGTTTTAACGCCTTCAAACGAAACTACTAGCACATAAGCACCATACATAGCTACATTTTGCCTTCGACCGCCATGACTAACGATAACCAGAAAAAGTCAATTTTTTCGTTTATTAGATGTATAAACTCCTTCAATTTTACTTTCATTTTTCATTTTCAGGTTTCGGCTTATAAATCAAATTGAATTATACATTATCACGGATCATGTAATATTATTTTCATGATTTCAAATAAAATTCAATGGATGTTGATTAAGTAAATAATATTGTTTAGTTGTGAATATGTATCAATATTTTTTCATCACTCCTAATACTATTATTATTATTATTATTATTATTATTATTATTATTATTATCTGAATAATGGTTTCTTTCAAATGTGATATTCATGCAAATTCTATTTCAAGATTCCTAAATTTTACAATTTTATCAAATTCTTTAGCCGATAAATTTGTATATGATGATGTGCATTCTTCTTCTTCTTCTTCTTCTTCTTCTTCTTCTTCTAAATATTCAAAAGTTCTGCAATATAAATGTATAATTAATTTTTTAATACAACTGCAATACAAATGTATCATTAACATTTTAACACAACAGAGTACTGGTCAAATTTAATTATGACCAAAAACTAACTCATTATATATATATATATATATATATATATATATATATATATATAGTCATATATAAATATATATATATATATATATATATAGTCATCCGCAGACAGATCTGTTTCGCTGTATCACAGCTCATCATTGCGGTTAGACTCCGATATATATATAGTTATATCTATATGAAAGTTTATATGCATACGAAAAAAATTGGGAAACAACAGTAGTATAAGCAGATAACCTTGAAGAGTGAAGGAATTACAACAACGCCAGTCCATCGCAGAAAGAAATATGAACCTTCTACAGAAAACTCTTCTGCCTAGTCAGTCATGGATCGAAAGAGACATAAGTGCCCAAGCGTGTAACACATATAACACTTAACTGCCTGGCTGATATATATATATATATATATATATATATATATATAGTCATCCGCAGACAGATCTGTTTCGCTGTATCACAGCTCACCATTACGGTTAGACTCCGATTGCTTTTTAACCCAGGATTGAAACCCGACCGAATTGGTGTCAAAAAGATCCGGATCTCGATATGTAAAATTACAAGATTATTCGCCTGAAGAGAGGCAATTTTAAACTCGAAACACGTTTATCAACACATATACCATTATGGACACTTAATAGATCATACAAAAAGCAAGTAATATTAATAATAATAACAGCAAAAATAAATCTAAACTTTAAAAAAACGTACACTGCTTCTCCCACTTTTTTCTTTTATACCAATTTTTTTCGTTGGAACAACCCTTATTTCTGTTTTTAATATATATATATATATATATATATATATATATATATATATATATATATATATCAGGAATAGAATGTTTGTACTCACGAGGACTGCTGATCGCGTAAGGCTGAAAATTTATAGTCTATAACTTAACACATAAATATAGACAATTAAAAAGAAAATTATTATGTATGCATATTTATGAGTGTCTCTGTACGGGGGTGCATCTCTGTGATTGTGTGGGGACAAAACCCACCTTCTCTGAGGTCTTTTTCGGAAAAAAAGATTGTGATCGATCTCGCTATTGATGAAATCAATATAAATTTACTTCGATGATTGTATTTTATCATGCCAATGAGTCTAACAGTTTCTGCTAATTTTTTTTTTTTTTTTTACGAAACATTAGATTGACGATGGGATGGGCGTTGTGGTGCAGTTGATATCGGCTCGAAACGAGATAACAGAGAGCCGAGTTCGAATTCCAGTTAAATTCGTTCGCATTCATTTACGCGCAAACAACCTTGAGAAAGGTATTATACTATCTCTTCCATCCAGCTATGGCCTAAATAACAGGATAGATTAGGTTTTGTAGACTTAGATGGCAACCAGTCTACCGTAGAAGATAGTGGATCCTACTGCGGGAAAATCTTTTGTCAAGTCAGTCATGTCACTTTTGAGACATGATCGCCCAAGCCTGTATCACGTATGGCACTTAAGTGATTGAGACAGAGCTCCATCTTGAAAAGATCAGAAATGTTTTTTGTTTGGTTACTTTAAAAATTAATTGCCATTTTTTATGGAAAGGGAATTTTCGGGAATTCACTCCCTGGAAAGCAGGAATCGGTTTTCAGCATCACTTTAGCTTCTGATATTTAGCTAACAACAATTAAATGCCAATCACTCAACTTGCAGCATTAATTAAAGTTTCATATAGTATACAAGAAAATATAAACCTTGTTAGCATTTATACTGTCTGCAATATTTATATTCTCTGCAAGACTCACACTGTATATCAGTTAGTAAATTGCGTTACGTGATACACGCTTGGGGGATCATGTCTCTTTCAAGTCAGAAGGTTTTCCAGCAGTAGGTTGCCATTTCATTCTGCGACCTGTCCTGATATTCAAGTTATTTGCGCGTAAGCGAATGCAACGAATTCAACTGGAATTCGAACTCGGCTTTTTGATTTCCTGTTCCGAGCCGATATCCACTGCACCACAACGCACATCTTCGAAAATAACATACTGTATATAAGAATGGATGTTATTTATATTGTATTCAGGATTACATTCGCCACTCATTAATTTTTTTTCTAACCAAATTTCGTTAAATCCAAAACAATGATCTGTCGGTTTAATATATTTCATAGATTTTCCAATTTTCAAATAAATTAAGGTACTTACAAATAAAAAATTGTTGATTAAATTAAGATTTGGGGGCAAACAAGGATAAACGTGTCCGCAATAAGATGTAGCGGTAAAAGGCGGTTTTACACATGACACTGCTATTGTTTTAACTACATTCACTCCTCAATAATATTTGTGTTTTTTTTTGCTTTTTTTAAAATCAGAATTGTACGAAAAGTGCGACACAGAGATCCGAAGACGAATTGGCATACTAAAGGACGCATTCCAGAAATTGAGTAAAGTATTAAGAGACAGAAAAATTTCGCTAGAAACAACGTAAAGCGTACTGGATTGCTATATGATTTCAGTCCTTCAATATGGCAGTGAATGCTGGACAATATCATCAAAGATGAAGGAAAAACTTGAAGCAACTGAAATGTGGTTCTACAGAAGGATGCTGCAGATATCATGGACCGAGCATGTGAGCAATGATGAGGTTCTGGAAAGGATGTAAACGAAAAGAAAATTAATACTGAACATGAGGAAGAGACAGCTAAAGTTCCTAGGACATGCAATGAGGTAGGTGGGCTTGGAGAACTTGATAATAACAGGCCAGATAGAGGGCAGAAGAGACAGGGTAAAGTAGCGGATAACATATTTGAAGGACCTGAGCAGGTGGATGAAAGAACGGGGTTTGCGTGGTGTAACAGGAGAAAGCGTGCTATAAGCCACCAGGAATAGGGAGACATGGAAAGCCATGATCGCCTACGCCCTGAAAGGACTTGGCATATAGAAGAAGAAGAATAAAACGTAAACATACTTTTAAAGTTGATTTATACATTTTTATTTTGTTCTTGGTAATTTACAACAAACATTGAAAACATTTATCAGATTTTTTTATTTACAATACTAATTTTATATTTACGAGATTTTGAAAACTAATCTAAACTTATTTATAAATGGAACTTTGTGTGTGTGTGTGTGTGTGTGTGTGTGTGTGTGTGTGTGTGTGTGTGTCCCTTACATATAAACTCCGAAACGGCTGAACCGATTTTCTTAAAAATTTACACAGTTGTACTATAAGCGTCTGCGGGTGTTGTTAGCTATGTTTTGTGTTGAGGTATCCCCGATAAATATCGAAAATCGATAATCGAATAAATCGGGTTATAGAAGGAGTGGTCCGATTTACATCAAATTTGATACACTCATAAACAAAAACATAAGAAACGATATTCAGAAGTTTCAAGATTGCAGTTCTTACAATAATGCAGAAAATTTGATATCGAGACCAGGAAATAAAAATTTGAATTACATCCATTCATTTTTCTTTCAGTCTACGGTTTCGCTTTAACTGGAAACAACTATTGCTTTTTAGTCTTTCGTGCCAACGTCCAAAGAGTCTGCGCTCCAGGACCATGGATTAGTTTTAAAGCTTTCCTTAGACCCGAGCAACGCCGTGCTGTACTGCTAGTGCATAATAAAATTCTGCTTCAATTTACGAGCGTCTGACGGGACAGCTGAAGTTTAGATTAACAAGAATGACAAAAAATACATTAATACCAAAAGTATATTTTCATTGTTATATAACGGGAGAAAATAATAAATTACGACAGAGGTGTGAGTTCTTAAGACACTTAATTCAGAAGTTTCAAGGTTGCTGTTCTTACAATAGTGTAGAAAATCGATAATATATATATATATATATATATATATATATATATATATATATATAAGGCAAGATGTTTGTGTGTGTGTGTGCGTATCTGCCTGTATGTCTGTATTTTTTTCAGCCCTTTTGTTTTAGTTTTTGCTTCGGGTTTGGCTCTAAGCAGGTATAATTGTAGTGCTTAGTCTCAGCCATGATACCAGTTACTCAGAGGACTTATTTAGCCTTCAAAATTCAGTTTACGACAAAAAAAACTTATTTGATATCGATACCAGGAAATGAAAATTTGGCTTACATCCATTCATTTTTTTTTCAGTTTACGGTTTCGTTTTAACTGGTAACAACTATTGCTTTTTAGTCTTTCGTGCCAACGTTCAAAGAGTCTGAGCTCCAGGACCATGGATTAGTTTTAAAGCTTTCATTACACCCGGGTAACGCCGTGCTATACTGCTAGTACAATTATAACTTAGGCAATGCAATATTTATCATTTACTAATTTATAAAGAAATCAATTTGAATTTTTTTATTCATAAATTTATAAATATTCACTAAATTATTAATATATGTGAACCAACTGTAAGAAAATTATTATTATTTACCATTTTATGAATCGCGAATTAATTGGCAATTAGCAGATGTTTTGCCAACTATTCTAATAAATAATATGATAAATACATTGAGTCAATAAACAATCTAATGAATTAATCGTGTTTTATTACATAATATATTAAATAATATAAAAATCTATAGTGTAAGTAAACAATTTAATAAATTAATGGTGTTTAGTGTTTTTTTAAACAAAGAAAATGTATAAATTTACTTTTATATGATTAGATTTTATTTATTTACAATGTTTTCACGCCCCTATTTAAAAAAAAACAAAAAACAATAAGCATTGCTGAGGAGTGGTGCCATTGAAAAATCTGGTCAAAATCCGTAGAGCAGATATCGGTCTCAAAAGTGTCTAAAAACTAATTTTTAGAAATTAGTACTTTGGGATCAGTCAGTCAGTTAAGTGCCATACGTGATACACGTTTGGGCGATCATGTCTCGAAGGAGACATGACTGACTGGGCAGATGATTATCTCGCAGTAGGTTGCCATTGCTTTCTGCGGTAGATTGGTTGCCGACCAAGGCTATAGAACACAGCCTGTCCTGCTATTCAACCCATAGCTGTAGGAAGAAGTAGTGGAGTATATTATATTAATAAGTAGTAATTAGTGGGGGATCAGTTTACTACTTCATGAAAATAGGAAACAAATCCCCCTCTTTATGCCCAGTAGAAACTTTGGTTATTCTTCCAACTATTATATTCAGTCAGTTAAGTGCCATACGTGATACACGCTTGGGCGATCATGTCTCGAAGGAGACATGACTGACTGGGCAGATGATTATCTCGCAGTAGGTTGCCATTGCTTTCTGCGGTAGACTGGTTGCCGACCAAGGCTATAGAACTCAATCTGTCCTGTTATTTAACCCATAACTGGATGGAACAAACGGATTAATACCTTTCCCAAGGGTATTTGCGCGTAAGTGAATGCAATGAATTCAGCTAGAATTCGAACTCGGCTCCCCGATTTCTCGTTCCGAGCCGATATCCAATGCACCACAACGCACATCCGGATAAGCGTTTGAAAACTCACGAAGACTAGGAAATACCTGGAAAACATCTAGCAAATAATAATAATGTAAACAAACAGTGGTATGAACATCACCCATCTCCGGTTACAGAAATAGAAGATGTCACCATTCTATGGGATTACACCATCTACACAGATAGAAAAATTGAAGCAAATAGGCCGGATATTATTGTTAAAATCCAGAAAGAAAAAACTTATCTATTAATTGATATGGCTTGTCCAGCGGATTGTAACATAGCAACCAAGGAATTTGAACAACTGTCAAAATATGAAGACCTGGAAATTGAAATAGAAAAAATGTGGAAATTGAAAATAAGTGTCGTGCCAGTGATAGTGGGTGCACTTGGAATGATAAAAAAAATGGAACAAAACAACACATTGAAAGAATCCCTGGAAACCCCAGCTTTAATTTTAAAAAATTGTCTTATTAAGTACAGCCCACACACAAAGGAATATTGTGTCTATGTAATGCTAGGAATGATAGGGGAGATAGAAAAAAAAAACATGAAATGGAGCCATAACAGCACGCCACAACCTGCCTTAGGTCTTCCCGCAGACTTGGTTGGTAGTGCGACCATAGCAGAAATCGAAATATGAAGAAAAATGATATAATAATAATAATAATAATAATAATAATAATAATAATAATAATAATAATAATTGAGCAGGAATAGATAATACGAAGTCTATTGACAGATTTATTCTGTCTATTGAACATAGTCTTTCGGTGCGAACTTATTTCTTTGAATGGCACAATATTACCACAGAGTCTGAACAATATTCTTTTATCACCTCGAATTTTATACTTAAATACACAAATTCAAGACGTGATGTGTGTCGCAAATGTTCAATACGTTATTAAGCTGTCCAGTAATATAAAGGGCTTAATTTTTGCATTTTATAATACAACGTATCTGGATATTTCACAGATGGCCGACATGAGATTCATGTATGGTAACCAGTCACCCCTGTTTCGAACATGGAATGAGCTGTCGACTAGGGCGTATTTTCCATGCTTATTTGACTAAGCCAAGTCTTGACATTTCGTTGTTATAGCCGTAGTGAAGGGTTATTTAAAAAAAAATCACACGCAGGTTGTTTTTTTCTTAAATGATTTCATTTTATTAAAGTTTGTTTTCTAACGTTTTGTTTCTTTTTCTTTTTCTTTTTTTTTCTTTTGTTTTACAATCCTGCATCAAAAGCTAATTTTCTGCGCATGTCCAGAAGCCGAACACAACTGTTTCGCGCATGTCCGGAAGCCTTAAGTAACATTTGTCACTTCATTGGAAACTGAAGTGGATTCTTTAAGATTCGATTTCCCCTTTTCACAGGATGCAAAAAGAAAAACAAATGCCCAAGCCAACATCCATTCGGTAATAGCTTAATGGTTACAACGTAGTACGAGGGTCATACAATAAATAAGGTGAATTTTTCTATGGTGAATTTTTCTGATACAGATAGAAGCTTACTTTTTTTTCAACATAGTCTCCCAGCAGTGTCACACACATTTCCCATCTGTGCACAAGCTTCCGTATTCCCTCAGCGTAAAAATCTTTGAACTGATGTCTCAGTCAATCGCTCACAGCACTTTTGACTTCATCGTCACTTTCAAAGTTCTTTAAACAATTTAGCCCAGTTTTCGACATTTTTTGGCTGAAACATGTGGCACCATACACAGTTGACATTATCCTATGAATTTCAACTTGATAACTGACCTCTGTTCAATCCTGGAGTATGCTTCTTCGTCGGCCATCTTTGTTAATCTCATATACTCTCAATTTTTTTTCAATCTGCAAAAAAAATTAAATCCCTTTAAAAAAAAAGAAGTAAAAGAAAAAAATTTAAAAAATGTAAGCTTCTGTCTGTATTAGAAGTTCTTATACCAAAGAATTCACCTTATTTATTGAATGACCCTATGTTATTCCTAAGCAATCATCCATCTAGGATGTGTCCAACCTCGACGTTGCTTATCTCCGGTGATCGTCCAGGAACCGGGGTTTAAACATCAATATGCCGCAAGTCTATCTCTTCTACCCGAAAGGCTAGTGATAATATCAAAGCATATTTAGCTTTCTTAGTTCCCGTATCCTGTGAACAAACTGCTCTTAAAAGTACGTTGCCGAATATTTGCCGAAACCTATTAGTAAAAATCGTGATCGCCACTTTATCTTTGGATTTAGGTTATTTTCTTTCAATTCCTAGCATTTTCGGGGAAGAGCTATGTATTCTTCATATATAAACGAGTAATAACTCGTTTACAAATAAGGAATATTCAAAAATTCTACAAAGTTATTGTATTGAACACTTTTTAATAGAACTGTGTACTGATCAAATTTTATTATGAATTCATTTCTTCAGCTCACCACTTCAGATAGATAGATAGATAGATAGATAGATAGATGTGTCGTTGAGAGGGTTAATTTTTATATTTTTAAGACTGAAACAGTGTCCTTTTAATAGATTTTTCTGAAATAATTTTCGTTTTTTCTTTCGAGAAATAAACAGAAAGTTTTGTTAGTATGTGAGAACTGCCTGGGTGCATTTGTACTTGTTCAGCATTGTTATTTACTGCTTAGGTAGACTTTTCCTTTGTGTTTTCATCTTCCGTAAGTTTTGTTATTAGTATTCCCCAACTTTTTTGTTTGAGAATGAGTTTATTTCTGGCTTTTTATTGCAATTTAAATTTATTCCGGTGACAGCACATACTAATGATTTCTTTACGTTTATTCAGAAGTACATTCTGATATTGAAATTTCAGAATCTTAATTTTTTTTCTGTTAAACATATAAACATAGATTACGTATATCCTTAAAGCTTTTAGGAGTGCTTGCCTTGTCTATCAGCTTCCAATTTATCTGTGGATTTAGGTTATTTTCTTTCAATTCCCAGTATTTTCGGGAAAGGGCTATATATTCTTCATATATAAACGAGTAATAACTCGTTTACAAATAAAGAATATTCAAAAATTCTACAAAGTTATTGTATTTAACACTTTTAATAGAACTGTGTACTGATCTAATTTTATTATGAGCACAAACTAAATAATGAAATAATCGATATATATATATATATATATATATATATTGATTGATTGATTGATTGATTGATTGATTGTTTAATACTTACTTTTTGGTCATGATAGGGTTAGACCAGTACATTTGTATTAAAAATGTTCGATGCAATTATATTGTAGAACTTTTGAATTTATTATTAAAAATCGCCTGAAGACACCACTCATGGTATAAACCTGGGTAGCGAAATAACTTGTTAAAAAATGGTATATATATATATATATATATATATATATATATATATATCACTATACGTACTAACAATACAGTAGCACTAATCAAGACCAAAGTCAGAAAAAACTAACGCTAACAAATCAGTAACGTAAGTCGTCAAACCCAACGAGGACTATCAAGTGGGTAAAAAGCGGAATAAAAAAAGAAACAAACAAAGCCCAATAACAATAAGTCAAGTGCGTTTTTGAAAGAAAAAAAACCAAGACGAAAACCTTAACAAAAAAGAGCTCAGTACGAAAGTAGAGCAAAGTAGGGTTAGACCAGTACACATTTGTATTAAAAATGTTCGATGTAATTATATTGTAGAACTTTTGAATTTATTATTAAAAATCGCCTAAAGACACCCCTCATGGTAGAAACCTGGGTAGCGAAATAACTTGTTTAAAAATGGAATATATATATAGTGTTAACTTGTAATGGTGTTTAGTTCTAAAATTGCTGAGTTTGTTTTTTCTAGTAGTTTACTGATGGAAAGACATTTAAGGCAACCAGATGTTTTGTCATATAGTGCTTGATATCCATGTAAGAGTTGAGTGTTAATAGAATTAATGTGAAAGAAATGTGACATGTTTCTCCACATTATATATATATATATATATATATAAAAGCATATTTCTATCTATCCGTGAAAATATATTTTTGTTGTCGTATCACAATTTCTTTTTATGACTCTCGCTAAGTGTTTCTCTCGTCGCGTTTGTCAGAGAGTGAACAAGTCAGTTCATACACGTTTCTATGCAGACGAACTTATGTGCTTGAAGACTGTGTAATTGTGTTTAACTTTATACTCTTTATGTGTGTCCCAGTGGAAAAGATTTGTGTGTTTGCGAGAGTGCGTTGTGTTCGCCCAGCCATTGGTCAATCAATGGCATTGTAGAATCCGCTGGAAAATCGATGGTTGATATTCTTTTGAACTTCGCTAAAGCTAAATGTGCTTCCGGCATTATACGCGCATGCGCCGGCATGTTCCCGAACGGTTTGGACTGATCGCAAAATAATGGCGGCCAACCGAAAGAAAGAACTTTCCCACGGGCGCACAAAATACGATTTGCCGCCTCTTTTTTTTTTTTTTTTTTTTTTTTACTTTTTTGTTTGTTTGTTTGTTGTTGTTGTTTAGAATGGAACATAAATGATTATAGAATTTGCTGTTTGATGCAAGAAGAAAATTCAACAAAAAGAAAAAGAATATGAAACGAAATACGATGTATTACTTTAGGCAAAAACATGTAAAAACCAAAAACAAATATTACAAAAAATTACGTTAAGCCTGTGAATTTTCTAGAAAATTCTGGTAAAGAAAGAAAATTGAAATCCAGGCATATTAACTTCTTCGGATAGAGTGAATATTCTTACTAAACAACAATAACAAACAAAAATCTTTGGAAATAGAATTATTCCGTGACAACATGACTTTTTCTACCCGGAGTTTTTGTGTTTATGTTTATTTGCTGTAACAACAAATGCGGATCTCACGGACTGCTAATTATATACGAATTATCAACTTCGTCTACCCTATATTTTTTCTCTCTCAATTTCACTTTTCTCTTTCTTTTTCCCTCACACATTCCCGTCCCCCCCCTCTCTCTCTCTCTCTCTCTCTCTCTCTCTCTCTCTCTCTCTCAGCTGCTATATCTTCGAATGCATTTTTATTGCACTATCGAAATCTATAATAAATAAAAGTTGAATACTCGTTTTTTCCGAATAGATTTTTCTGTCTCGCTGGCTAGTTAATCCCAGCTGAAGACACATGCTCAGGCACATTTTTCTTCAACATTAATAAAAACATCAAGCTGTGGGAAATACCGAAGCTACTGAGCAGA
The DNA here is from genome assembly GCA_037127315.1 of Ascarosepion bandense. NCBI lineage: Eukaryota > Metazoa > Mollusca > Cephalopoda > Sepiida > Sepiidae > Ascarosepion > Ascarosepion bandense. The sequence goes on along the minus strand of JBBBDQ010001464.1, from coordinate 454,189 downwards.
ACTTATTTACATCTTTGGGCAGAGATTACGTACTCATTCGAGATCAATAGTTTAATAAATCCGGTTTGTTTCAACCATCGGACAGACAGACAGACAGACAGACAGACAGACAGAGATAGACGGAGAGAGAAAGAGAGAGAGTTAAACTTTAATGATGTTAAGCGTCAAAATTGTTTTTAAGCAGGCATATATTCTGACACGGTAAATGGAGGGCAGCCTAAAACTGTAAAAAAAAACACCACATAAAGACAAAAAAAGACCAGCCCAGCATAAAGCAATTAAGTGTGCATATACATAAGGACACTTAAAAGGTGTCAACACAATAAAAAGCAATTAACCACTAACAAATCCTACACCACTTAAGAAATAGCAAAAGCAGCAAAGATAGAAAATAATGCAACATTTATCAAGCAAAAAATCACATCCAAATATCAAATACTATGAAAGTTTATATGCATACGAAAAAAATTGGGAAACAACAGTAGTATAAGCAGATAACCTTGAAGAGTGAAGGAATTACAACAACGCCAGTCCACCGCAGAAAGAAATATCAACCTTCTACAGAAAACTCTTCTGCCTAGTCAGTCATGGATCGAAAGAGACATAAGTGCCCAAGCGTGTATCACATATAACACTTAACTGCCTTGCTGATATATATATATATCTATATCTATATATATATATATATAGTCATCCGCAGACAGTCCTGTTTTGCTATATCACAGCTCATCAATACGGTTAGAAATCCGATTAGATTTTTTTTTTTAATCATCTCACCCCAAGCAAGGCATTCCACTGCCACTATTGCGCATGGGGCTACATAGGGGAAGGTAAAGAGAAGGAGTGGTTAGACATAGGGAATGTCAGGAGGAAGGTGACCGATGAGTAAGGATAGCGAGGATGAGGGTTGGGAAGATGGGAAGAGTGTTTGATAGAATGGGAGCAGGTTAGTGTGTTAGGTGTCTATTGACCTTACATTTAAACTCCTGGAGATTGTAGCCGTCGGGGAAGCAATCGTGTGGAAGAGAATTCCACAGTCGGGAAGTGCGAGGAAAAAAATTGTTAGAGTAGAAGTTACGGCGGCATTTTATCGGTTTCACTGTAAAAGGGTGGGATCTAGTTGCTAATCTAGTATCTCGTTCAAATTCGTATTTAGGGGGCACCAGTGATCTAAGTTCATCGGAGCAGAAGCCGTGAAAGTATTTATAGAAGAAATATTTATAGAAAGTATTTATAGATCCAGACACGATTGAAACCAGACCGATTTGACATTAGTCGGAGATAGTACCACTAAACTATTGGCAGATTTTTGCATATTATATACACTATGTAAAACACACGATAGGATTGATACAAATAAAATGTGCCACTTAACAGAATGATGTCATATTTAGCACCTCAACTCTAAAGTTTCGTAATTTTTCAGTTCACTCATCAGGAGGTTTCGGCAATTAGATAGATAGATAGATAGATAGATAGATAGATAGATAGATAGATAGATAGATAGATGTAGATTTTTACCAGATCTTTTGAAATATACGTTGGAAAAGAGGTTATAAGGATTTGTAAACGATTTCCTGAATTTTTTTGTGTGGCATCAGAGAATCTTTAGAGGTGAACGCTGTTAGAATTTTCCTTTGCCTGGTGTCGCTAATAAGCACTGATAATAATTTCTTTGCAAAATCATATATAGATATATAAGCACAAATATTTTGTCACTTTAACTTAGCAGGTTCCTGCCGACTTCGAAGTTTCGTGAGGACACCGTTATTATGTTCTCACTCGTCAGGACTGGTCTGCCGTTACGTCCCGGTATTTTCTTGTTTATATGGAGCACGGAGTGATTTTATTTGAGATTTTTTCCGTTTTGCTCATTTTTCCTATTTATTTTTTCTTCTTTTAGTGTTTTATTTACTTTTATTGCTTTCTAGTGTATGCGTGTTGGTATTTCTTGCTGCATGATGATTTTTTTCTGGTTGGGTGTTCGTATGTTTTGCGTATGTTTGTGTTTGTGGGATTTATATGTTTTTTTTTCTCGTTTGCTGTCGGTTGAATAATTTTCGGTTTTTGCAGTGATTGAGTGTTGGTATGTACATTTTATATTTGAATGATTGTACGTTTTGTTTTTGTCTATTTTTAATTTTTTTAAAAATTTGTTTATATATATATAGTGAATAATTTTGATAGTATTTCGCATCAAGGTTGTTACTTTTCAGCAGTTAATACTGATAAAATGTATTTTGGCAGGCAGATATTTTACTGAAAAGTGCTCAATATCGGGGTATAGATAGAGTTTTGATAGATACAAAGTGTTTATTTCTTTAATAGAGCAGATTCATGCCGACTTCAGAGAGCACAGGCGGTGGCCGAAAGAGATATGATCGTCATCAAGGACAGAAAACACAAGGTGACAACAGATGGCTTGAAAGTTAACATAAGCCGACAAAGAGATGATTGACGTCAATTAAGTGACAGCCGAAGTGGGAGGGATGCATGGGTCTTTTTTTTTTCTTTTTCTTTTTTTTTCTTTGGTTATATAAGTCGAAGTAAAAGAGGTCAGAACAGAGAGAAAGAGACAACAGAGAACTGTCTGAAGACTCCCTCATTTGGGTGCAATATCTAACCGGTTGTCATTACTTTACATCAGATCCATGTCGTTTATGCCAAGAAGATCGTTATCGTTGTTCGTCGAGATCGAGAACCAGGTATATAACAATTATCTGTTAGAACACATTCAATATATTTATATTTCTAAACTTGTTTGATTTTTACATCTCGAATTCGTAGAGCCGAGTTTGAATTCCAGTTAAATTCGCTGCATTCACTTACGCAAATTCCATTGGGATAGGTATTAATCCGTCTCTTCTCCCTCCAGTTATGGGTTGAATAACAGAACAGATTGGGTTGAATTACAGAACAGATTGGGTTTTTTGCAGCCATGGTTTGCAACCAGTCTACCACAAAATAATGGCAACCTACTGCGGGAAAATCTTCTGTCCAGTTAGTCATGTTCTTTTCGAAACATGATCTTCTAAGCATGCATTAATTAACTGACTGAATTTAAAGCACGAATCTTACACGCATTTTTGTTCTTGGTGACAACCAGTGCTTTTTACAACTGATTGTTATTCCTTTCTTCTTTGACTGAATACAGGTGGTATGAGAAACTATGAAAACTTCATAGGCATTTCTACAATTACCCTCTCATTGCACAATATTTAGCGCCGAAACTTTTGAATCGATCACCAGTTATGTAACTCTTTCATAATCAACGCGTCGTTCACTTGATCTGTTTTCCGGCCTGTTATTCTTTTCACTTGAAATGATGTCTTTCTTTGTCTCCATCTTCCTTTGGTCGCTTAGCATTTGTTGTTGTTTTCATTGGATCCGCATCCTCCCAAAAAGCTTTCGATTCTAGCCAGTCGCAGGTGATGCATCACATTTAATCAAAGTTTAATTATATGTCTTTCGTTAAATGTTGTGACAAAATCACACGTGAGTTTAATTTAATCTCAAAATTAACGTCATCTCCCTCTCTTATATCTTGCATCCATTAATTGTACCAGGCTGATAAAGTGACACACAGGGACAGAATTACACACGCTCACACAAGTACAAAAAAAAATTTTGTACACAGAGAGAGAGAGAGAGAGAGAGAGAGAGAGAGAGAAAGAGAGAGAGAGAGAGATACTCACACACAAATATACCGAACGCCCATAGCCCAGAGGTAGAATCGCCGACTGACGCCAATTCGGTCGGGTTTCAATCCTGAGTTAAAAAGCAATCGGAGTGTAACCGTACTGATGAGCTGTGATACAGCGAAACAGATCTCTCTGCGGATGACTATTTACGCCCTCACACTCTGATTGAGCACTCTGGAAGAATGGTAGACTTTGAAAAACAGTAGCTACTCTGGAATGTACGCATCGCTCATTTTGTAATGAATTAGAGCGCCCTGGTTATTGGGCGTGTATAATGATAATGTACACGCTAAAAAGTCTGCCTCCTTCTACCGAGCGCCCATAGCTCAGAGTTAGAATCGCCGACTGACGCCAATTCGGTCGGGTTTTAATCCTGGGTTAAAAAGCAATCGGAGTCTAACCGTACTGATGAGCTGTGATACAGCGAAACAGATCTGTCTGCGGATGACTATAGTATATATATATATATAAATTAGCAGCATCAACCGTTTACGCTCTCAAGGTTTAAACCTTTTGGTATCGGTATTATACACTAAGTGATTTCCAAAAGCTTTATTTCGAACACACTACAGAAAGTTTAAAATAATTGCAGAAGTGAGTCAAAGCTAAAAAATACTATTGTACATAATTTTATCCGGATTTTTCGGATCTAAAATGTAATTTATAACATGTGTATATCCGGACATTATTTTAGATCTTTCATTTAAACCTTTCTCGCTCTTGGAATGATTTTTTAGCCAACTTTTTATCCTTGCACAATTGGTAGACTGTCACTATTGGTGTAAGGTTTCGCTTTTCTCAATATACTCCAGCTTACATTAGGATTTATGTTATTTTTTATTTTAATTTAACGAATAGTTGTCTAGTTTCGTACAATTCCTAAAGCTTTCTAACTTGAATGATGATTTTATGATTATACCATCGCTTTTAAAAATTGCCTTCAGTACACCTCACGTATTCTTTACTCCGTTCATTTATACCCTGGGTTCCTATTTTGTAAATAACTCTTTATGTTTTAACAACTTCATCAAGTGGACATTTACTTTAATCTCAACAGTTACATTTTTCGTTTTTAACGATACTTTTGAATTTTCTTGAGTTTTATCTTTTTATGTAATTTTCTAAATTACAAGTACAGCTGTATATTAGTTTCACTGTATTTCTGTTAAATATCTTGTGTAATTCGGAATTTTTAAGAAATTGTTCATTAAGCAATTCCGAAAATATTTTCCCTATTTCAGATTTTACCTCTAAATTAAAAGGTGAGTGAAAGAAATAATATTTCGTTTCCTTGTATTATTTTTCATATGCTTATTTGTTTATTTATTTAGTTGAAGTTTATATTCCATTTTAAATAAACTGCATGTTAATTTTTCATCTTTTATTTTATTTTTATTTTTCTGTGTATTAGGTACTATTTAATACAACTGTTTTCCGGTCTAATTTTTTTCAATAATTGTTTATTAATTACACCCACACACACACACACACACACACACACACACACACACACACACACACACACACACACACACAGAGAAAGAGAGAAAGAGAAAGAGAGAGAGAGTTACGGAGATTAACGAAGATTAACGAAACTGGCTATAAACAACCGACAATTTGAAATGATTTGTTTGGACAAATTTGTTTGATCGATACTCGTATTTAAGTAAATATTCTGTTTTATAATCAAACAGTATCATATATTTATTTCTACCGGCCTGATTATTTACGGTAATTTTTTGTTACGAAAATGTGTGTCAATCTCCGCACGAATGAGGATCAGTCTTAATGAGAGGTCTAAGACGCGCCATATCACATGGTGGATCCCCTATGTGGATAAGTGGTCGCACGTTCGAATTCTGCTGAATGACACACATTTTCGTAACAAAAATTTATCTCAAATAATCAGGGCGGTAGAAATAAATATATAATACTGTTTGATTATAAACAGAATACCTACTTAAATACGAGTATCGATCAAAAATAATGTTCAATTCATATTCTACATTTTAAGCACAACTCGGAGTTTCATGCGTTATGCAATCACCAGGTGCATATTATAAACACACGCACACACACACACACACACACACACACACACACACACACATATATATATATATATATATATATACATATATATATATATATATATATATATATATATATATATATATACTACTGGCCATAATTATTAGGCCACACCAGTTTTTTTAATGATGTATTTCATACTATTTTTAGTATTTATTGCCAAGTGGATAATTCTAAAGGAAAATAGAATGGTTCTTTTGTTATTATTACTTTGCAAAATTTTACAAGGCAGCCAGAAGCCTTTGCTTTGACCATCCAATTAGAAGATGAGACTAGCATGGGGAAGAAAGCACAAAAACTGGATACCAGAACAGTTCATTTGATGCACATGTTATTGTGCATTGTTAACAAAAGAACCATTCTATATAGATTAATGAATATACATATTATCTCTCAAAAGTAACACGAATTGGAGTTACTAGCACAACACAATCTTCTGGTGCTGAGTACAGGATAACCATTACATAATTTAAATTTCTGATCATCGCAATTTTGGCGGAGTTATATGTTATACTGAGATTACATTGATTTTAAATTTTAAAATTCTAAATAATTGTTTTTTTTTAAATAAACCGTGTTTGTATTAATATTTTAAAAATATTTTAGAGTGTGGATATTTTTTTTATTATTGAACATAAAGGGAGATTATTTTTCTTTTTTTAAATAAAAAACGAAACCATGTTGTATTAATCTATATTAAAAATTAATCTTAAAATTATTCTGGATAAACGTTTTTAAGCAAAATTTTAACAGTATTATGGACTTTCTCCATCTTGTAAAATTCTACTTAGACGGAAGGGTCCATCATGCATAAAATAGAGAATAACTTCAATCACATTTTAAGAATTCGTTATTTATATTAAGCACACACACACACACACACACACACACACACACACACACACACACACATATATATATATATATATATATGTTGTATTAAGTTGTCATAACGTCTAGCGCCAAAATTGATTTTTCACTGGTTTTACTGAAAAAAGATACTTTGACAAGCAGGTTCTTTATCGTATAGTGCTCGATATCGGGGTGAAGATAGAGCGGTGATAAGCACAAAGAAGCTGTCACTTTAACTGACCAGGTTCATGCTTACTTCTAAGTTTCGTGAGGATACCGTTATGATGTTCTCAAACCAGCCCTGACGAGTGAAAACATCATAACGATGTAATCACGAAAGTTCGAAGTCGGCATGAATTTGCTCAGTTAAAGTCACAGACTCTTTGTGCGGATAGATAGATAGATAGATAGATAGATAGATAGATAGATAGATAGATAGATAGATATGAACAGAATCTAAATAGATAGATAGATAGATAGATAGATAGATAGATAGATAGATAGATAGATAGATAGATAGATATGAACAGAATCTAGATAGATAGATAGATAGATAGATAGATAGATAGATAGATAGATAGATAGATATGAACAGAATCTAGATAGATAGATAGATAGATAGATAGATAGATAGATAGATAGATATGAACAGAATCTAGATAGATAGATAGATAGATAGATAGATAGATAGATAGATAGATAGATAGATATGAACAGAATCTAGATAGATAGATAGATAGATAGATAGATAGATAGATAGATAGATAGATAGATAGATATGATAGATATGAACAGAATCTGGATAGATAGACAGATAGATAGATAGATAGATAGATAGATAGATAGATAGATAGATAGATAGATAGATATGAACAGAATCTAGATAGATAGATAGATAGATAGATAGATAGATAGATAGATAGATATGACAGAATAGATAGATAGATAGAATCGATAGATAGATAGATAGATAGATAGATAGATAGATAGATAGATATGAACAGAATCTGGATAGATAGATAGATAGATAGATAGATAGATAGATAGATATGAATAGATAGATAGATAGAATAGATAGATAGATAGATAGATAGATAGATAGATAGATAGATAGATAGATATGAACAGAATCTAGATAGATAGATAGATAGATAGATAGATAGATAGATAGATAGATAGATAGATAGATATTCCATTTGGAAACGAGTTATTAAAACTTAAAAAACTGTACAAAATTGGCTAGTCACGTGTGCAAATTGAAATCAGAATATGAAAAATATCCAGACATAACGTGGAGTATAGTAAAAACAGTCAAGCCTTACAACGGTGGCAAAATATGTAGACTGTGCCGGGAAGAAAAGTTAGAGATTATGCTATTCTCAAACAAAAATGAACTATTGAATGAAAGAACAAAATTATGACTAAGTGTAGCCATACTAAAAATACCTATTAGGTTCATACAACCATGGATGAAAACGTTATAATTTCTTGTAATTTTAAAAATTGCGTGTTTAAAAATTCCCTGCCACGTGAGCGTTCAAGAAAACCACCGTTACGTGAGAGTTCTTAAAAAAACTGTAAACGGTAAAATCAGCTATTGAAAATCGCCTGAAGACGCCACTCATGGTAGAAACCTGGATCGCATAATAACTCGTTTACAAATGGAAAATATTAAAAAATTCTACAATATAATTGTATTGAACACTTATTAATACAAATGTGCACTGGTCTAATTTTATTATGACCAAAAACTAAGTAATTAGACAATCAATATATATAGAAACATATATAAATGTTTTCAAATTTCTTGATTTTCTCTAATGATCTGCTCCTAAAAGTAGCTGCAAAATCTGCTGTATTTTCATTTCACAGGCGATGTTGAAACTGCTTGAATTTTGGCATCGACCCTGATTAACCACTTTTATTTTAATTGTCATTTCAGTGATATACGGGTAGCATTTAAATATTTAGTAATCACTTCTTTGTTTGGGGCTCAACCTTTAGTCCCGATATGGCGGAGCTACATTAAAATGCATAAAAAATATCTTTGTACGTGTTTGAGAAAAAAGCCATAAATTCGAGAAGCAGGCGTGAGAGCATTTAAAATTTCAACTTTCTTCAATTAAGATTCTTAGCCTTCTGAAAAGAGCTTCGTTTGAGTAATTTCTTTATTGATATTGTGATTTAGATATTTTATTTTATTTTTTTTTATATTCATACATATTCATTTTTAGGATAATGAATTAAGGAGCTCAATTTCAAGTTTGTTTTTTTTTTTTAGGGGTATTTTTCAAGTAACGATGAATTTTTAAAACAAATTCTGCTTTTTTTCTTTTCATTTTAACCCCACGACTAAAAGTAATAAAGCCCAAGTAATAATAAAATAATATTAGGAGTTTGAAAAACTATCGAAGTATAAAGACCTGGAAATCGAAAGATAAAAAAATTGGAAAAGTGATAACAAGAATACAGTTATAGTAGGAGCGCTTGGAATGATGAAAAAGGAAGACAACAACACATTAAAAAAAAAAAAATAGAAATCCCAGCTTAAAAGAAACAAAAAATAAAAAAATAAAAAAATGACAAGTACGGCCCATTCACTAAGAAGAACTTAGTCCATGTAAAGCTAGTGATGATATGGTCGATAGAAAAACAAAGCATATAATGCAGCGATAACAACCTGCCATATCTGCCTTAGGATTTCCGGCAGACTTAGTAGATAGTGTCACTATAGCAGAAATCGATGATTATGAGAATAATAATAATAACAGTACTAATAATAAAAAAAAAAATTTTTTTAAAACTACTATTAGATAGTCATGTCTTTTCGTAACATATATGATCGACTTTTATTTAATTTCTCTCTTCTAATGAACGTTAAAACATATTTCTTTCTTTTTTATTTATCGTTTAAAACATTATTTGCTTTCCATATTATACTTACTATTTGGCTGTGCCCTTTTAAGCAGTGTTAGCTGCTCGTCTCGTTAGATCAATTCCGCCTAGGTAATGAGTTCGATCCTTCACTAGGGGCTCTAAGCTTGTGTCATGTCAGTCAGTTAAGTGCCATACGTGATACACGCTTGGGCGATCATGTCTCGAAAGAGACATGACTCACTGGGCAGAAGATTATCCCGCAGTAGGTTGCCATTGCTTTCTTTGGTAGACTGGTTACCAGCCAAGGCTATAGAACCCAATCTGTCCTGTTATTTAATCCAGGATGTGTGTTGTGGTGCAGTGGATATCGACTCGGAACGACAAATCGGAGAGCCGAGTTCGAATTCCAGTTGAATTCGTTGCTTTCACTTACGTACAAATACCCTTGGGAAAGAAATTAATCAGTTAAATAACAGGACAGATTGGGTTCTATAGCCTTGGCTAGCAACTAGTCTACTGCAGAATGCAATGGCAACATACTGCTGGATAATATTCTGCTAAGTCAGTCATGTCTCTTTCGAGACATGATCACCCAGAGTGTGTATCACGTATGGCACGTAACTGATTTGACCCATAACTGGAGGGAAGAGACGGATTAATACCTTTCCCAAGGGTATTTGCACGTAAGTGAATTCAACTGGAATTCGAACACGGCTCCCCGATTACTCGTTCCGAGCCGATATCTACTGCACCACAACACAATCCTGTGTTTGTGGTACTCTTAGTAAATCATTATTCCCTTTTTGCTTTTGTTCCTTCTTTCATTTCTCTTTGAAATAATGTATTTTTCCTATTCTAGAGACATTTCTATTTTTATGTTTTTCGCGGTGTTAACCAGGTTTATCTTTGACAGTGACAACGACACTCGTCAATTGAAGTACCTGGTTTTCCTATGGATATTTACCAGCTCTTCCACTAGAGCGAGATGCGACACAAGGTTTAAAGTGGGAAGCCCGAACGCGTGCACACTAGCAGCGGCTAAAATTGTCATTTCTCCGCAAACACCGGTCGCAGTGGCCTCGGTGGCGACCACCGATCTACCGCTTTGATGCAATAGAGTGGCGACGCTTCGGAACACTGTTTCCCGGAACTGGGACCGGGACTGGACACCACTCAATATAATTTTTCACAGATGCATGTCTGTTCTCGGACAAAGATACAACGGAACCTCACTCTGACCGAGGACAGCGACTCAGCTGAGAGGTAATGATCCACACCTGACGTATCTGGTATTCCTATGCGATTATTTAAGTAATACTTAAATTATTTAGATTGATATCTAGTTTGACACAAGGTCATGGGCTATTTATAGTACCTGTATTCTTAAGTTGTCATTCATCTAAATACTGACCACTTTCTTGATTTCAATGATTTTTTTTTCTTCTTTTGTATTGAGAAATGGGTTAGTCTAGTTTTGTGTCCTTGCAGGGTTATGGCCATATCATGTTGAAAAACCTGTTCCTATAGGATGATCTAAGTTAAGCAACATTTTTTAAGCTAGAAATACCACGTTCTGCAATCTTGGATGTGCGGTTAGTGTAATGGATAACGACTCGGAATTGCAAATTCGAGAGCCGATTTCCAATTCCAGTCGGGTTCATTATATTCACACGCGCAGATACCCCAGGGAAAGATATGAATTCACCTTTTTTCGCTCAGTTATGCGTTAAATAGAACATTCTAAAAGTTATCTCCAAAATCTTCTGAAAATAAAAAAAAAGTATTTTTTGGCTTTAAATAACCTGCAAAGGTTTGATAAGCCGTAAAAAATCAAATTAATCAAAAAATGTATTCTTGCTTTTTTTTTGTTATATTTCCCTTTTCTTTCATTTATTGTATTTTATATCTTTTTTTAGTCTTCGTTTCTGTTAATTGCTTCGACTTACTGTTGATTTTTCTTTTCTTTTTTTTTAAAAAGTATATTGTCTCTTCTGAAATCTGACGATTATGGCTCTCCCCAGATTCTTTTTATTTATCATTTCTAAATTACCATGTCATCGTAAGAAAAATAGTGAACTAGTTTTCGGTGCCTTCTTCATGGTTTTTTAATTCAGGGTAGTCCTTTTCTAAGGCTACAAAATCCAGTCTACCTTACGATTTAAACGATAACCTGAGTTGAGAGACGTGATTGTTTGTCCTTTTTCTAATCTGAGTACCAGAGAAGCTAGTCTTACTTTTTTTTTTTAATCATATCACCCCGAGAAAGGCGGTAACGCCACTGATGTGCAGGGGGCTACATAGGAGTGAGAAGATTGGGAAAGAGAGAGCTGGAAACCACATCCTAAACAGGGAACAAGGGATGAGCCTCTGCACCTGTTCAATAGACGTGGGTGGAAGGTGAACCGGGCGATAGTTTAGTCTATCTACTCCAATACTGCTATTTAATCTGTAACTAGTGGGTGAAGAGAGAAGGTGCCTTGAATTTCCCAAGTTCACTAGTATGTAGTCAGTGAACCCTATCTAACCCTATGTTGAAATAACCCTATGTTGGAATAACCCTATGTTGGAATAACCCTATGTTAGAATAAATACTATTAGTGCCATAAAAGCAACTGAAATTGAGATGTACGATTCAGAAATTAATAATTCAAGATAATATTAGAATTAAATTTAATATTATCGTGATAATTTTATTACTAATACGTTAAAATATGTCACATCTTCACGACTTAAGCGATTATGGGTCTCCACAGATTCCTTTTCTTTATTATCGCTAAATTGCTATGACTTCTTGGGGATATAGTGGGGTTGCGTTCTTCATGATTTTGAAGTCAGTGTCGTCCTTTTTTAAGGGTAGAGAATTCAATATGCACTACTATTTAACCCATAACCTGAGCAAGGAGAAAAAACGGATTCATGCCTTTCCCAAGGCTACTTGTTCCGAAGTTATTGTAACGTCGTGACTTGAATTCCTTTCGCTGGTTCTACTTTACATGCAAATGTAAATTTCATCTATCCTTCCCTATCACTTTACTTTTTCTTTCGTAGTTACCCTTCTCCTTTTGTTCTACTCTATCATTCTCCTTCCTTTATGTCCTCTTTCATTCTTTAGTTTCTTTTAATATTTATTCATTATTTTCGACGGGCTACTTTTTTTTTTTTACTTTATCTGAGATTTTGTTTATCGTTTATTTGCATCGTTTCGTTCACTGTCTTCAATAAAACAATGAAGATTTTCTAAAACAAAAATGTCACGTATAGTAAAAGCAATTTTTAAAAAGTGATTCTCTCGAATCTGGAAGATTGTTTTTTCAAGTCTTTACTAAAGCTTCATTTTCTTTCGCATTCTTATTTTGCTAAAAAAAAGGCAACTGAATAAATTTGTAGAAAAAAAGAAAATGGCAAACAGATCATTTGACAAAATTAACGTTTAGATCACTGCGAGAATCTTGGTCTTGTATTTTTATACAAGCCACATCTTTAAGGGCATTTTTTGTTCTACCTCCTACGTCAAAAGAAGTAGAAGTTTGAATAAAGAAAAAGCTAATAAATTTAACTGGAGAGAAAATAACGCAAGAATTACATTTTTTTAATAAAAAAAAAAGATCTTTCCCACAAACACCAATTACATATTTTATTTTACTTCCGTTTATTTAATCTTATTTCCGGTTGCTATTTTTAATGCTTTCTTCGTTGATTTTTATTGGTTAATTCTTATTGCGTTAGTATCACTTCCTTTCTCTCTCGTAGCTGTGTTTTATTGGTTCTTTCTTTCTGCTGATATCTGTTTGATTAGCTCCCTTGCTTGATATTATCTCCCCTTGTATTTTTTCTTTTTCTGTGTATGGGGCGGGCTGCACTTTTTTAACATTGGTAACTTTTTCATGTTTTCTGTATAATTTCAATATCATTTTATTTTAATGATAGATTTATTCGTATCGCTCTCTTCTTGTTCTGATGTTTTATTCAGCTGGGCTGGTTTAATGTATGGCCAATGCCGGTCCTAAGCCGTCACAGTGACGCTGATGACGTCGAAAGGCGACAACAGAATTACACGTTTACGCCTAGATGAGGCTGCTGCCCCTGAATAAAAATGAGCTTCTTATTGCGCATGCGTAAGGCAGGCGGGGTGGAATGTAGAAAGAGGGAAGTTTGATGAGCGAAGAAAAAGTGGCTCGAAAGGGGCTTTAAAATATACAATGTTTCGTTTTGCTTTCATTCCCTGGATTTGAGAACTCTAATTTTTTGTTGAGTATTCTTTCTGGTCTTTTTTGTGGGGTCTCTTTTACATATTAAGCCAAATTTATGCGCATGCGCAATCTTATACCTATTTTTGCTCCCGTGAGTTTATGGCAGCCAATCGATTATTAGATGACAACATTTATTTTTGTAGTTGAACAGAACCGATATTGGAAGTAATTCAGTCGTCCAGATTTTTTTATATAAAAATTCTGAACATCCAAATTCCAAAATAAATAATATAAAAAAATATGGGTATGCCTGTTAAGTATTCTTCTTCTATGTGACTTGTTCTTTCAGGACAGGCGATCATGGCCTTCCACGTCTCCTTATCGCTGGTGTATTTTAGCACACTTTCTCTTGTAACATCTCGCAGACCCCGTTCTGTCAACCACCAGCTCAGGCTCTTCAAATATGTTATCCGCTGCTTTTCTTTGTCTCCTTTTCCCTCTATCTGGCTTGTTAGTATCAGGTTTTCCAAGACCCACTTCTCCATTGAATTTCCCAGGAACTTTATTTGTCTCTTCCAAAACCTCGTCATTGCTCACATGCTCGGTCTACGATATCCGCAGCATCCTTCTGTAGAACCACATTTCAGTTGCTTCAAGTTTTTCCTTCATCTTCGATGATATTGTCCAGCATTCACTGCCATATTGAAGAACTGACATCACATAGCAACCCAGTGCTCTCTTCTTTGTTTCTAGTAAAAGTTTCCTGTTTCTTAATACTTTACTAAGCTTCTGGAACGCATCTTTCGCTATGCCAATTCACCTTCGCATCTCTGTGTCGCACTTTCCGTCTTCTATTAGCACACTTACCAGGTATTTAAATTTTTGTGCCTGCTTGATTTTAGTATCCCTAACCTGTATTTGGCATTTTGGGCTGTTGTTGATTCACTAAAATAGTTGGTCGACAGAAAACAGCTGTGGTTAACAAAAGTTTTTATCGTTAGCGAATATTCACTGAACGTTTTTCTTGTTGTTGGGGAGGGTTCGTTTCAAGTCGCCGACACATAATTTTCAGTGAAGATTTACTGTTCCTTTCAGAACGTACTGCTGTCGATGAAAAGGAAAAAGCAATGTAGTGACGTCTTTTCTTTGGCTTGGGGGTAGTCGCATCTCTGCTCTCTGAAAATTGAAATCTATCAGATTTTATAAAGAAATTAATAAAATTTGCTTCAAGAAAAATAGAGTTATTTGTCTCTGTATGATCAAGTATTTCATGATAATTTCTAACCAATGGACACTTTGATTTAAACGGTGTGTTTTCCTTTAGTGTTTCTTTTTTTTTTTTTTTGAATGTTTATAATATTGTCTGTTAGGTTGAAATTAATGTTTAAGCGTATTTTATTGGAAATCCTGTTTATTTCTTTTGATAAGAAACGAGATGATTTTAACGAATCACTGAACCTTGTGAAAATTAATTGAAACAAAACAAATAATGTCTTCCTAGGATATTTCACACTTTTCTTGATCACGTATATGTTGTCTCTTAGCGTTTATTTATTTATTTTTTTTTTGTATTTTCTCTTCCGACTGTGGGTTGAACCAAATAATGTTAATATTATCGTTTTTTGTTTGTGTTTGTTTGAGAATTACAATGTAAAATGTTCTTATGGCCAGATTTTCTTAGTACATCTTCGTAGTTTTTTTTTCTTTTTATCAAATATTGTTTTGTTTGACGATTTTTTTTGATACCCTGTGTTCTATTTCTTTGTGAATGTGCCTAATTATTCTTTTGGGGTGGTTGGATTTTGTATTTATGAACTTTAATTTAGTATTTGTTTTCATGTATGGAGAGACATTATCAGTTTGTAACATTATCAGTTTGTAACATTATCAGTTTGTAACTTTAATTCCACATCTAAATATTGTACTACTTTTCTATTTGTTTCTACTATTATCTCAAAATCTAGTTTTTTTAAGAGTTTGAAAAGTACTTTCCTTATTTTATCATTTTCTTTTTTGTTGGCCGGTGCTATCACTAATCCGTCATCTCTGTATAATCTGTGGTAGTCTATATGGATTATTTTGTTGATTTTATTTAAAATGTATTTGCCCATCAATTCTGAAAGTTCTGCTCCGTTATACGATCTTTGTGGTACATCAAAGGTGCCGTTGTTTGATTTTTTAATCTATGCTTTACCTTTGTGGAAAAGTATTGATTTACGGCAATGTAGTATTATATAAATATGTTCAAATGATATGTTTATGTACCTTTTAGCAAAATTAAACGCTTCCATCAAACCTTTTTCAGAAATTGATGGGTAAACGTTTTTTATGTCATATTTAATGAACGTATATTTATTTTTGCATTGTATATTTTGGAACCAGGAAATGCAATCACTTGTGTTCTTCCACTGGCAAACTTGAGTGGCTGTTCTTAGCAAGTCACAAATATTTTTAATATTTGATGGCTTATTTTGCCCAATTCTGTTTTTGTTTTATTTATAAGTTGGTATAATGGGTTGTTAGGAAAATCTTCTTTATGGTCTTTGATTGTTAAGAAAGCTTGTCTGTCTGTTAAAATTTGGATTTTTTGGTTTAAATTTAATTTATCTGTAATAATTTTAGCTTTCTTGTTGCTGATTTCAATATAGGAATCCGGAACTTTTTATAAGATTTTCTAATTTTTTTCATTTATCTTCTTTTTGTATTCCTTTGAGTTTAGATCAGGTCTAAAATATAAATATAGGAATTATTTCGACTTCATTTAAATGTAAACTTTTCTTTTTTCTTCTTTTTTTAATCGTTCTACCCTCAGCAAGGCGGTACTGCCACTGATGTGCAGGGGGCTACATAAGGGAGTAAAAATGTACGCAGGAGGAGAGTGAAGAGAAAGACGAGCCAATTACAGGGAGTGTCCGAGAAAGGGCAAGAGAAGGATGGGAATACATGTGTGATGACAGTTGCGACGGCAGTGAAAAAGAAAAAGAACATGAGACACGGGGTGATGTAGAAAGGAAGAAGGAAGAACTGTAAAAGGATTTTTGGTGCTAGTATGGTTGCTCGAGTAAATTCTTGTGGAGGGAGCACCAGTGGCATAAGTTTTTTCGGAGCAGAAGCCATGAAAATATTTGTAGAAGAGACACAGGAAAGCCACATCTCGCCGGTGAGAAAGTGGCTGGAGTCGAGCTGCCAAGTCTGGACCGATCACATTACAGATTATCCTTTGGAGCCTGTCGAGAACCTTGAGATGAACAGCAGAGGCGCCTGACTAGATTTGACAACAATATTCTATGCATGGCTCGATGGTTGATTTGCATATGTGCAAGATGAATTCAGGCGGAAAAAAAACTTCTTGGCCCGACACAGTGACCCAAAATTCCTAGCAGTAGATTTAGCTATCGATTCAATAAAATAGTTCAGTTATTCGGATTTACATTGAAGTCTTCAAATATTCACTCGAAAAGTGCCCACATTTTTACAGGATGTATATTACCTTTCGGCATAGGATATAGTTGATGGATTGCAAGTTTAGCTTGCAGATCAAGTAACATTCGTCACAATGATATTACAAACCATTTCTCCAGAGCATTTCATAACACTTGGAAATCGATCAATTACCTTTGGTACCAGCGAGAATTGCGTAACACTTTCAGCCACAAAGCAGATCATAAGTCTTTTATTAAACGAACTCTTGAAGATTAAAGTTAATAATTACAACGCCATCTATTCGACTATCGACCACGACAATGTCGAAGTGAATTAAGCAATCTATTTATACGAAACATTGCTTCCTTTATCAGCGCAGTTTCTCTTTGGAGGCTGTTGTGGATTCCAGGTGAGGAACCGCACAAAATAATAAACAACAAAAATCGATATTGAGATAAATAAAAGTAGGTTATATTAAACGTCATATACAAACTTGAACTGAAATTAGTAAATCCAGGAATACTATTAGTAAGAAATAAATATATACAAGTCTTGAAGTGAAGTCTCTGGAAATAGTATATCTGTGTATATTATTATAGCTGAGTGGAGGTCAGAGCTATTCTGACTTCTGATGCGGTAATCTCTGGGTAACTTCGGTATCTCTCGGTAACTTACGTATCAGTTCCGGTACTTTCCGATACTCTAACGGATCTCTACGATTACTCTCAACTCTCAACTGCTGCTCTCTCTATGGCAGGAATTTATGTATACTCAGTTGAGTCCATTATACAAAAGGGGAGATCACACAACAAAGATACACTGTAAATTAAAGACCTTCACAAGAAAGCGATACCTAAATTTTAATATGAATTTTTAAAAAATATAAATTTTTTCTTTAAATTTTTATATTAGGTTTAGTTTCAAGCTAATAGATTAAATTTAATATTTTCAATAAGCAAATTACTTTTGTGTATTTCAAAAACTAATTTAAATTTACTGGAAAGTATTTCGTTTTTTGCTAAAAGATTAGCGACCTCTTTTAGTTTCTTTAAAGAAAAATCTTCCAAAAATAAAATACATTTTTCTGAAATTTTATTTGAAGAATATAAACTGATTTAATGTATAATTAATCTGATTTAAAACAAATATTATTTAATTAAGTTTAAAATATCGCAGAAATGCATTTTAGCCAGACAGTAGGTGTATTTTAACCGACAGTTAAACCGACATGATCTGTTTTGGAAGGTGATGACAATACTCATGTTGGTTGACGGAGACCTCATAAATAAAGAGAATGGTTTATAAAAAATATATAAAAAACAATTTAATTCATTTGTAAATGAGTACTGATGATTATTTAATTTTATAAAAATTTTAGCTTCTCATTACAATATTAAATCAACCTGCTGATGCAAGAAAAACATTAATTTTCACTCAATTTTCGAACATTCTAGATATGATCAAAACAATTAATAAAATACTTTGCTCTTTCGTCTTAATAATAACAAATATTTTGACGATAAAACTTTGTTTTTATCAAGTTTTTTTTTATCTAAGTTTATCAATAATCAGCCTTTCTCTTTATGCTATGGTATTTGCAAAAATGTTTTGAGGTAACTTCTGTAAGTCAGTATGTTTTTTTATGTTTAATATGGCTACAAGGCGTTTTTTTTTTCAATTGGAGTAGATAGACTAAACTATCACCCGGTTCACACTCCACCCACGTCTATTGAACAGGTGTAGAGGCTCATCTCTAGTTCCTTGTTTAGGATGTGGTTTCCGGCTTTCTCTCTTCTAATCTTTTCACTCTTACGTAGCCCCCTGCACATCAATGGCGTTACCGCCTTGCTCGGGGTGATATGATTAAAAAAAAAATTGGCATGGCGAAGGACGCTTTCCAGAAACTGAGTAAAGTACTAAGACACAGGAAAATTTTACTAGAAACAACGGAAAGCGTACTGGATTGCTATGTATTGTCAGTTCTTCACTACGGCAGTGAATGCTGGACAATATCATCGAAGATAAGAAAAAGACTGCAAGTAGCGGAAATTTGGTTCTACAGAAGGATGCTACGGATATCATGGATCGAGCATATTGGAAAGTGAGGTGTTTAAAAGAATGGCAACAAAAAGAAAATTAATATTGAGCATCAGGTAGAGAATCTGAAGTTCCTGTGATATACAATGAGGAAGGAGGGCTTGGAGAACCTGATACTGACAGAGGAAAAAAGAGACAGAGGAAGGCAGGGGATAACATATCTGAAGGGTCAAATCAGGTGGATGACAGAACGAGGGTTGCGAGGTGTAACAGGAGAAAACATACTAAGAGCCACCAGGGAGAGGGAGACGTGGAAAGACATGATCGTCTACGTTCTGAAAGTACAGGGCACATAGATGAAGATCCCTTATCGAGCATCTCTATATACCCAAGCTCATTTTTGTTTCTCCAGCACCCGCAAAGTCAACGTGGTTTGCACAGCAACTCTGCTGTGCGTCCCTTAATTACAATTTAAATATGTGCCCCACCACGACTATATGCGTCCATTCAGTGTTCTTGTTCTCTTATACTGGCTGCCAATAACGACTAGAATATCCTGTCTTCCCTGATATTTACTCCATAGCTTGTGTGGGAGGGTTAACGGGTGGATTCATACCTTTACAAAGGGTATTTGTGCGGGAGTGAACATAAAAATCTCCACCGGAATTCGAATTCGGCTTCCGAATTTAACAATTGCACCACCTGCGCATCCATTTGAAACTTTGGAAAGCCGATGAAGTTAATAAAATTGTTGATACATCGGGGTGTGAGGCTAGCGTTTCCACCTCGAAATTACGTACTTGATACAAAAAATTCAGAAAACTCTAGTATAAAAAGACTGCAGTCTTATCGTCTAAATAGGAGAAGGATGCCCAATCGTAAGAGTAACGTGTCGTCCTTTTTAAATTCGTCCATATTTTATGAAATATCTTGCATATTAAGAGTAAAAATGCTTTCGAGAATGATTTCATTAATCTTATAATGAGGAAAAAATAAAAAAAACTATTTAATAATAAAATCAATCGGATTATCTATCTATTCATCTATTTGTCTATCTATTTCTATCTAGTTATCAACCTGTTTCTGTTCATATCGATCTTGCTAGCTAAGTGTGTTGATCTAACTAGATTGATAGTTATCTCGCTATTTCTTTTCATATCTATCTGTCTTCAGTCTGTTTATACCTGTCTATACCTGTCTATATCTGTCTATACCTGTCTATACCTGTCTATATCTGTCTATACCTGTCTATATCTGTCTGTTCGTATCTATTTTGCAAGAATTAGATGCTTTCATAATTCTGGTGTGTTGCTTCCATCTTTTGGATCAACATGGCGTTACACTTATCACGTTTAAATTATAATTTACTGGGCTTTTTTCTTTGCTTTTTGAAAAAAAAATTTCTTTATTTTCTTTTTCTTACATTTTTTTTTTTAATTTTATAAAGGAAACTTTTTTCTCGTTCATATATTTATCGACTAACGCAACGGTTATCGACGCAGAAAATAGAATCGTCGAGTCGAATCAAAAATACCCTATTAAAGAACTGATGTTTAATATGCATACAATAATTGATTTGATTCTATTGGTTGATTTTATACGGTTTATCAGCCCATTGTTAAGGCACGGTGGATTAATGGTTACCGTCTTAAACTGAGAAATCGGAGAGCCGATTTCGAATTCCAGCCGAGGTCATAAAATTCGCTTACCTACTAATACCATATGGAATGATATGAATCCATCTCTACTCTCCGCCTTGAGTTATGAATAAAATAGCAGGATTCAAATACCACGCTGCCTTGTACATACTACATTATTACTCAAGAGCTAGAAACCAAGTCCACCCCTGAGAGGAGGGACGAGATAGCTTGAACATCCCTGGTGAAAAACGAACCGCTAAGCCATTGCATTATTTTGCCTTGAATGTAATTACCCCGACCTTTTCACGGAAAAAAAAACAACAACAAAAGAACATCGTACTATGATGAACAAAAGACCTCAAACATAATATGATTTTCATGAATTTTCAGAAAACCATAAATTTTCACAAGAATTTTATTTATTAGTTAAAAGCAGGAGTCTTTGGAGAAATTAATTTTTTTAAACTACTACTCATTACTCTAAAATCTGCTCCGAATTGTAAAGTAAAAAAAAAATGCAATGAAACGATGACGTTATTTAATTAGAAAAGCTTTTAATTACTTTTATAAATGATATCTATTAAGAAAATGAATGTGTTCAGAAAAAATAATTTTCGATGAATAATGAATTTTTACAAGAATTGTTTTCATTGTTTTCATTTTAATTATAGTAATTTATAGTATATATTTTTAAAAATCTGTATTACTTTATCCGGTTAGGTGATATTGTTATGAAGTGAAAACTATATTCACTAATCAAAAATTGAAAAACTTCATACAAATTATTTTAGATTTTAAAAATACTTTGTTTTTATGCATATTATGTAACGTCCACAATTTTTAAAGTATGGTCGACCATACTCGACATTATGAGAAAATAAGTGCGATGACCATAGTAAATTTAAAGTCAACATTCCTAAAATTAGATTACGGAGAATGATTTCTAACATTTTTAGAATTACTAAGTACTTAGAAATTATATAAAAAAATGAGGTCACCCATCATTTTCTTAAATTATGTTTTAACAGATAAAATCTCCGTAAGACAACAATAAAAATGTAAATACATTTATCAGCAATTAGTATGTAGGGGTCTCGGCGATGCTTGGTAAATTGGCCCTGTGCCAAACACGTCCGAAGTTTCCACAATTTAAATATAAGAAGGTTGAAATGTGAAAGGATAATATACTTCGTGTATACATCAAAGCAAAGATTTATTTAAAAATGGCAAAAGCGTAAGAAGGAAAATATAAGTTAAATTTTGTTCGAAGTAGTAATGTAGGTATTTGAAATGTCCGCAGAAGTTTAGAGTTCATGGTTGTGTAGTAGCGGAATGTAAAAACTTTGTTCCTTCCTCTGTGACGACAGGTTGAGAAAAAGAGAAGGCAAAACATACAAAGGAGTGGTACTTAACAAGTACATTTGGTTGTTGCTTGTTGTCCTCTTTAGCGGCGTGGTGAAGAAAAATGAAGAAAATGACGTTGGAAGAAGAGGGCGAATGAAACTGTGACGTGTCCTGCGTCCGCGTCGGCTTCTTGAGTATTTTCGTTACATTGCCACGAAGTCGTCAGCTAACCGCTCTCATGTTGACTGCCTTTTGATGTGGAGTGACGTGGTTTAAATAGTGAAATTCTCATGATGCCAGCTCCAGCGAAGCTTTTCTCGGCTAGGCATGGAAATACGTCAGATGTGAATTTGCTGTTTTTAATCCAATCAGGATTCAGATTATGCTTTTCGCACTGACTTGGGAATTTTTCTTAGTTGGGGTTTTTCTAAAGTCATTTGAATCCGATTTTGCGGGTGTGCAATTTATTTTGTGTGTGTGTTTTTTTTTATTGTTTTTTTTTTTAATCGTTTCACCCCAAGCAAGGCATTCCACTGCCACTATTGCGCTTGGGGCTACATAGGGGAAGGTAAATAGAAAGAGTGGTTAGATATAGGAAATGTCAGAAGGGGGGTGATAGATAATTGGGAAGATGGGAAGAGTGTTTGAAAGAATGGAAGCGAGTTATTTTGTTAGAAGGTGTCTATTGACCTTGCATTTAAACTCCTGGAGATTGTAGCCGTCGAGGAAGCATTCATGTGGAAGGGAATTCCACAGTCGGGAAGTACGAGAAAAGAAACTGTTGGAGTAGAAGTTGCGGTTACATTTTATCGGTTTCATTGTAAAAGGGTGGAATCTAGTTGCTAATCTAGTATCTCGTGCAAATGCAAACCTAGGGGGCACCAGTGATCTAAGTCCATCGGAGCAGAAGCCACGAAAGTATTTATAGAAGAGACACAGGGAAGCCACGTCGCGCCGGTGAGAGAGAGACTGCAGGCGGTCAGCCAAGTCAGTATCGATTACATTACAGACCCTCCGCTGTACCTTGTCGAGAAGCCCAAGGAGAATAGCAGGGGCACTCGACCAGATATGGTAACAGTATTCAATGCACGGCCGGATGGTAGATTTATAAATGTGCAGGAGAGATTCAGACAGAAAGCACTTCCGGGCCCTGCACAGAGAACCGACTTTCATAGCAGCGGATTTAGCAATGGATTCGATATAGTCATTCCACTTGAGGTCCGCTGAAAGTGTGAGACCAAGGAGGCGTAGTGTTTTACTCTCTGGGAGGCAAGCCTGGTCCATGCTAATGGGAGGGAGGTGCGGTTTAATTTGTTGATGGATTATATAGGATTTGTATCCTATAAGTATGTGATTGACGAGGGATAACAAGTATGTACTCATCGCTACTGTTTGTTTTCAAAATTCATTTCTCTTTTATTTATTTTTTTAATCATTTCACCCTGAGCAAGGCAGAAATGCCACTGATGTCCAGGGGGCTACATAACTGTAAAAAGATTAATTAGAAAAGAGTGAGGAGTACAAACTAGTTAGAAAGGAGCAATAGAAAGCTGAGAAAGCAGGTGCGATGACAGATACATAGGTGGAGAGAAAGGGAATGTTATACGGGGGTGGGGAGAGAGCTAGAGTCCAGTGGTTAGTAGATGAGTATTGACTTTGCATTTAAATTTCTGGAGGTTGTAGCCGTCAGGAAAGCAAGAATACGGGAGCGAGTTCCACAGGCGGGAAGTGCGAGAGAAAAGAAGCTGCAGGAGTAGAATTGTCAAGCTTAAAGTAAATAATTTATTTTTCAAATAAGATTAATTATACTTTAAATCAGCTAATATTACTCAAATAAAGTTTCAGAAAGTATATTTTATTTTTGAAAGAATGTTTAATACAGAGAATTATATTGCGATGAAAGAAATAGCTTCCAAAATCGCTTCTACTTAATATAAATTCTGTTTAGAATACACCCAAATATTTTGCTTACTGGAAATAGTAAATTTAATCCTTTAGCTTTCAATGAAAGCTAAAATGAAAGTTTTACGAAAACTTTTTACTTTATAAAAATTCACTTTAAACCAACGTATCGAAAATTAGTAGAGGTACGTACTTGAATGTCACTGTTGTGAGATCGATGGAAGCGGTGAACACACCAGTGTAAAATGCGCCGAATAAAATGAATGAATATCAACACTTTGCAAGTTATTTAAAACTAGAATTTTTTTTTATTCTAAGAGTTTTTTTTTTATAATACTGATTTATTAATTTATCTTAATTTATTTATAAATGGAACTTTGTGTGTGTATGTGTGCATGTGTGTGTCCGTTACCTATAGACTCCGAAACGGCTGAACCGATTCTCTTGAAAATTTACACAGTTGTACTATAAGCGTCTGCGAGTGTTCTTAGCTAGGTTTTCTGTCGCGGTACCCCCGATAAATATCGAAAATCGATAATCGAAAAATCGGGTTATAGAAGGAGTGGTCCAATTTTAATCAAATTTGATACACTCATAGACATAGACATAAAGACATAAGAAACGATATTCAGAAGTTTCAAAGTTGCAGTTCTCACAGTAGTGCACAAAATCGATAATATATATATATATATATAAAAGCTTTCATTACACCCGAGCAACGCCGGGCTATACTGCTAGTGTTACTAATAACCCATACCTGAGAGGATAAGAGGTATATTCATACATTTCCATAGGGTAATCATTGTATGCCGAACAATATCATTGAAGATGAAGGAAAAACTTGGGGCAACTGAAATTTTGTCCTACAGAAGGATGCTGCGGATATCATGAACCGAGCATGTGAGCAATGATGAAGTTTTGGAAAGGATGGAAACGAAAAGGAAATTAATAGTGAGCATCAGGAAGAGACTGCTAAAGTTCCTGGGACATGCAATGGGGAAGGAGGGCTTGGAGAACCGGATACTAACAGGCCAGATAGAAGAAAGGAGAGACAGGGGAAAACAGCGTGTAGCGTACTTGACTGGCTTGGGCGGGTGGATGTTGGAACGGGGATTGCGCGGTGTAACAGGGGAACGCGTGCGAAGAGCCAACAGGGATAGGGAAAAGTGGAAAGCTATGATCGCCTACACCCTTAAAAGACAAGGCACATAAAAGAAGAAATGAATATAACGAACTCGAATGGAATTGTGTTATAAATCGTTTAATAGCGGTTATAATATTAGTTTTGCTTTGGCAGGAAATACTCTGAAAGTGACTGCAACTGTTTTATATTTATTTTGTAAAAATAAAAAAATGTAGCACAAGGCCAAAAGAGGTATAGGGGAAGATGGACTTCTTCTTCTATGTGCCTTGTTCCTTCAGGACGTAGGCGATCATGGTCTTCCACTTTTCTCTATCCCTGGTGGCTCTGAGCACGCCTTCTCCTGTTACACAATGCAATCCTCGTTCCGTCATCCACCTGATGAGGTCCTTCAAATATGTTATCCGTTGCTTTCCCCTGTCTCTGTTTCCCTCTATCTGGCCTGTTCGTATCAGATTCTCCAAGCCCTCCTTCTTCATTGCTGTCCCAGGAACTTCAGCTGTCACTTCCTGATTCTCAGTATTAATTTCCTTTTTGTTTCCATCATTTCCAAGACCTCATCATTGCTCACATGCTCGATCCATGATATTCGTAGCATCCTTCTGTAGAACCACATTTCAGTTGTTTCAAGTTTTTCCTTCATTTTCGATGGTATTGACCAGCATTCACTGCCATATTGAAGGACGGACAGCACGTAGCAATCCAGTACTCTCTTCCTTGTTTCTAACGAAATTGTCCTGTTTCTTAATTTCGTCTTATAATTAAACTTAGCTAGCCACAATCACTTACTCAAACCGCACTTCCCTCCCATTAGCATGGAACAGGCTTGCCTCCCAGAGAGTAAAACACTACGCCTGCTTGGCCTGACACTCTCAGCGGACCTCAAGTGGAATGACTACGTCGAATCCATTGGTAAAACCACAGCTATGAAAGTCGGCTCTCTGTGCAGGGCCCGGAAATTCTTTCCGCCTGAATCTATCCTGCACTTATATATCCTGCCACATCTAGTCGGATGCCCCTGCTATTCTCCTCGGGGTTCTTGACAAAATACGGCGAAGAATCTGTAATGTGCTTGATACCGACTTGGCTGACCGCCTGCAGTATCTCTCTCAGCGGCGTGACGTGGCTTCCCTGTGGCTTCCCTTTTTTCTATAAATACTTTCATGGCTTCTGCTCTGACGAACTTAAATCACTGGTGCCCCCTAGATGTGAATTTGCACGAGATACTAGATTAGCAACTAGGTCCCACCCTTTTAAAGTGAAATCGATGAAATGTAACCGCAATTTCTACTCCAACAGCTTCTTTCCTCGCACTTCCCGCCTGTGGAATTCCCTACCGCATGCTTTCTTCCTCGACGGCTACAACCTCCAGGAGTTTAAATATAAGGTCAATAGACACCTCCTAACACACTAACTCGCACCCACTCTCTCCAACTCTCTCCCTATGTACATCCTAAGTCGTCTACCATCCTCCTTCTGACATTTCCCATACCCAATCGCTCTATGTAACCCCCTGCGCTATAGTGGCAGTGGAATGCCTTGCTTGGGGTGAGACGATTAAAAAAAACACACACACACATTATTCCTTACACACACAAAGAAACACATTCTTACTTATCATTCTTACAAGATCCACCATAATACCTCAGAATTTCCATGAACCTTTAACTAGCCCCCATATATACAAGTCTTGTCTGTGGAGGAGAAGGAATAGAATAACATTTTAAAAACGAGCGTAAACGGCGGTCCTCCTCCTTGCACAAATGTACACTTCAGAGATGGGAAGTTCTTATGAGCGTCTTCCCTCCAGAATTCGCCCTCACCATCCGATTGGTGGCACATTCGATTTAGCAACGCGATGCGAAGTGTATGCTGACAAATCTCAACCCTAAGCACAACCAAACCGCCTTCAGCAGGTTGTGGGTAACAAATCTCCAGAACTATTTTGGGTTCCTTACCTCCCAGCAAGAAGAACAAGCGCCTTAATATTGTCATTAGTATGACACACGGAAGTCCGGGGAGTCGGTAAATTAGAATCGGGTAGATGTGGAAGACACATACTTCCGTCCTCCCCTTTAAGAAAAGATTCTTCTGAGACCACAGACGAACTGCGACTTCGGCCTTCTCCAGCATTTCCGACCAATTCCTTTTCAAGAGGAGATCGGAACTGAACTAGATAACCAGCATGTTAAACGGCCCGTCCGTCTAGAGGAAATGTCCAGGAAGAGAAACTTACTTCGACGCCCCTTAAGCCTCAATTGCAAAGAATTCGACTCAGCTCTCTAATTTCTCATTCCGAGTATGTATTGCACTTCAACGCACACCCTATTTCATCATCCGTTACACCCAATGGTGTGTAGGGCAGCAAGAAATCTCCACCACTGTATATCTTGGACCAGACTAGTCAATGAACTCCAATACTGCATGGCTTTCATCTCATTCTCCGCCGTACTTCTCTATGTTGTTCTTGGTCTTCCTCTCTTTCTTTTGCCATTTGGGGTCCAGTGAAGTGCTGTTCTTGTGGATCTTTCCGGAGCACATGCCCAATCCATCTCCACTGTCTTCTTGTAATGATGGTACCCATGATCTCTTTCTTGCATCTCTTCATCGAGTCTTCATTGGAGATCTTCTCTGGTGAAAATATTCTCAGTATTCGTCGGAGGCAAATGGTGTGAAAGAATCGAAGTTTGGTGAGATCCGCCTTAGTCATTCTCCATCACTCAGATCCGTAGAGGAGAGTAGATACAACACAGCACTGATATGGCTTGAGCTTGGTGTTGGTGCTGTACTGTGTTGATCTCCAGATGTTGTTCCTTT
The DNA here is from genome assembly GCA_037127315.1 of Ascarosepion bandense. Taxonomy (NCBI): domain Eukaryota; kingdom Metazoa; phylum Mollusca; class Cephalopoda; order Sepiida; family Sepiidae; genus Ascarosepion; species Ascarosepion bandense. Next base: position 426,174 of record JBBBDQ010001464.1, on the reverse strand, counting down.
CCTTAAACACACTCCTGGCTTTGTCCAGTCTGCTTTGAATATCCTCTTTCGTGCCACGCTCGGGTCTAATGATACTGCCGAGGTAAGTGAACTTGTCTCTACGACATAGATCTTCTCCATTCACTTCGATAGGAGCAGGCCTGTTCACGTTCAAGTAACGTCATTTCGGTCTTCTTGGTGTTAATCCGCAACCCTATTTGCTGCCTAAATGTTTACAGTCTGCTTGTCGTGTCCTGAATATGTTGGTGAGTATGGGACAGCAGCGCCATCCTATTAGTTGAGTGATATTTTAGAAAATCGATCATATCTGTTAGGAAAAGATATGAAGTTATGTAATAATAATAATTATTATTATTATTAATTTAAGTCAGTCAGTTAAGCGCGATACGTGATACACGCTTGGGCGATCATGTCTCGAAAGAGACATGACTGGCTGGGCAGAATTTTCCGCAGTAGGTTACCATTACTTTTTGCGGTAGACTCGTTGCCGCCAAGGCTAAAAAACGTAATTTATCTCGAAGTCAGTCAGTTAAGCGCGATACGTGATACACGCTTTGCGATCATGTCTCGAAAGAGACATGACTGGCTGGGCAGAATTTTCCGCAGTAGGTTACCATTACTTTTTGCGGTAGACTCGTTGCCGCCAAGGCTAAAAAACGTAATCTATCTCGTTATTTAACCTATATCCAGAGGGAAGATAATGATGAGTATTTTCGCGTAAGTGAATGCAGTAAATTCAGTTGAAATTCGAACTCTGCTTCCCGATTTCTTGTTCCGAGCCGATATCTACTGCACCACAAAAGCACACAGGGGTGTTAAAATAAAAAATATTTTGCTGTGGTCGTAAACGAATGATACCTCTAAATCCAAGTTTACAGCACCTGGTATTCTTAAGCGTCATATATCTAGGTACTTACCAGGCTCGGTGTTGCTTAACTTCGGTAATGGTAAGCGAACCGTTGTTTCAATTGTCTTATGTCCGTAAGCCACAATACTAGAGCAAAGGCCAGTTGGCTACGAAATAAACTAAGCGACATTAAATTCAGGCCTCGTTGTGATTTAACCCAATGAGTAAACATCAGAATTTATTTTTGAAATTAGTCGGGCAGGGAACCTTTACACTATCCACTCGAAATAAAGGTCAGTTCTGTTCAATGTGCAACCCACGAGCTATATTCGTTCCCTGAAGCGATTTCGTCCGGTTCCTGACCAAAACTGACTTGAAATAGCGTCGTAAAAACAATCGTACATTAATAAACATAGGTTAAAGAGAAAATGAGTTCTGGGAGCAATATTAGAGACTACGATGTTCACCTCGAACTTTATTCATTTCTCCCAAGCTTTCAATTACGCCTAGAATCACCTTTAAGATAAAGAAACAGTGACAAATGTCAACTTCGTAGTTCGCCTCTGTATGTTAGGCGTCCTATCATCGCCGATTTTTAATCCGTTGGGTTTTCGATACTCTACGAGTTACGAGTTGTTAAGAAATTCTCGAGACTTCTAAAGATTGAGCGCGCTTGTTATACGCCCCGTGTGTCATGTAATCAACTCAACGCTGCAGCTGCTGCCGAACAAATTGATGCACAAAATCCAACTAGATGCGATGATTAATAGATACTTTTGCTGAATTCCATTCTTCTTTGATGAGACACGCAGCTTTGTTTGGTTCATTGGTTCTGACTTTACCGTTAAAAAAAGTCGAGGAGGTGATCGTTATCAATATATTGTATCCATCTTTTAAGGTACCCGAAGAGAGTGACAAGAAAGAACTGCAAATAAACTGCAAGAAAGCCGAATGCATGGTCGTCAGCATCAGCATAAGAGCAGCCCAAAATGCCGAATACAGGTGGGGAATACTAAAATCAAGCGGGTACAAAAATTTAAATACCTGGAGAATTTTGAAACAGAATACGGCAAGTGCGACACAGAGATCCGAAGGCGAATTGGCATGCCGACGGACGCATCTCAGAAGTTGAGTAGAGTATTAAATGACAGAATGTTTTCGCTAAAAAAAAGAAAAGAGGACTGGATTGCTATGTGGTGTCAGTTCTTCAATATGACAGTGAATGCTGGACAATATCATCGAAGATGATTGAAAAACTTGAAGCAATTGAAATGTCGTTCTAGAGAAGGATGCTGTGGATATCATGTGAGCAATGATGAGGTTGTGGAAATGATGGAAACGAAAAGGAAATTAATACTGAGCATCAGGAAGAGACTGCTGAAGTTCCTGGGACATGCAATGAGGAAGGAGGGCTTGGAGAACATGATACTAACAGGCCGGATAGCAAGGAAAAGAGACAGGGGAAAGCAGCAGATAATATATTTGAAGAGCCTGAGCTGGTGGATGGCAGAACGGGGGTTTCGTGGTGTAACAGGAGAAAGATGCTAAGAGCCACCAGCGATAGGGAGACATGGAAAGCCAAGGCACGTAGAAGAAGACGAAGAAGAAGAAGAAGATCGTTACTGATTTCTGATCTGTGTTTTTGATAAATATTCACAAGATTTGCTTAGGGTAGTAGTAGAAGCGACAAGTCAACAGCAGCCAGTAAAATAAATTTGTGTGTATTCAAGGCAAAAACTATGTAGACTGTTTAATTAATTTTTTTATTGTTAAACCGCAAAATGAAGGTCGTTCTGAATGGGCGTGCCACTTCGTCCTACAGTATGAATGCTGGTGTCCCACAGGGCTCTATCCTGGGCGCGACGATCTTCCTTATTTTCATCAACGACCTCCCAGATGAGATCAAGTCCCAAGTAGGCATCTACGCAGATGACACTACAATATACTCCCGCTCCAGTAAGAAACCTGTCGTGGCGGACAGACATAATCTCGCTGCTGACCTTGAGCGGGATCTACACTCTGTGGTGAACTGGGGCAAGAAGTGGCTTGTCAACTTCAATTCCTCTAAGACCAAGCTGTTGTCTGTCAACCATTACAGGCAACCTCTTCTGCCTCCCATAAGCATGGACCAAGTGATTCTCCCTGAGAGTAATACACTACGCCTCCTCGGACTTACCCTGTCCTCAGACCTCAAATGGAACCACTATATTGAATCCATAGCAAAATCTACTGCTAAGAAGATTGGATCACTATGTCGATCCAGGATGTTTTTTCCACCTGAATCCATCCTGCATATATACAAGTCAACCATCCGTCCGTGCATGGAGTACTGCTGCCATTTATGGTCAGGTGCCCCTGCCGTTCTCCTCAGTGTTCTTGACAAGATCCAAAGGAGAGTCTGTAATGTGATAGGTACTGATCTGGCGACTCGACTGCAGCCACTTCCCCATCGTCGAAATGTGGCCTCCCTTTGTCTGTTCTATAAATACTTTCATGGCTTCTGCTCGGACGAGCTTAAGTCACTGATGCCTCCTCAACAGGTGTTTACTCGTGCAACCAGACTGGCAACTGGGTCCCGCCCATTCACAGTCAGGTTAGCCAAATGCAGACGACAATTCTACTCCTGCAGCTTCCTCTCTCGCACTTCCCGCCTGTGGAACTCGCTCCCGTATTCTTGCTTTCTTGACGGCTACAACCTCCAGAAATTTAAATGCAAAGTCAATACTCATCTAGTAACCACTGGACTCTAGCTCTCTCCCCTCCCCTGTATAACCTTACTTTCTCTCCACCTATGTATCTGTCATCGCACCTGCTTTCTCAGCTTTCTATTGTTCCTTTCTAACTAGTTTGTACTCCTCACTGTTTTCTAATTAATCTTTTTACATTTATGTAACCCCCTGCACATCAGTGGCGTTTCCGCCTTGCTCGGGGTGAAATGATTAAAAAAGAATCGTTTCACTCCAACCAAGGATGTACTGCTACTGTTGCGCAGGGGCTTAAAGTGAGAGGAGAGGGAAGACAGAAAAAAACGGTAGAGTCGACGTTGAAGAAAGAGTAAGAGATAAGGTGGGAGTGGAGGTGATAAAAGATGGCAATTGAAGTTGCACTTAAAACATTAGAGATTAAAGCTATAAGAAAAGCAGTCATGGAGAAGAGATTTCTACAAGTGGGATGTGCGAGAAAATAAACCTAGAGTAGATGCAGAGGTTACATTTGTCTATTTTAACGTTAAATAGGTGGGACTTACTTGCCAATCTAGTTGCAAAAGTAAATTCATCAGGGCGACGCACCAGGGAATGAATCTCGTTACAGCATAAGCCATGAAAATACTAGAAAATACAGAGGGAGGAAATATCCCGCCGGTGATAAAGTGACCGAAGCCGAGCTGCCAAATTGGGACCGATAACATTGCAGATCCTCCTTTGGGTTTTATCAAGAACCCCGAGATGAATAGCAGTAGCACCCGACTAGACATGGCAACAGTATTCAATGAACGGACGAATGGCAAAATTATAAGCGCAGTACAAGCGTCGAGATCTCATCAATTTAACAGTTGACCTGGCTCATCTAGCCGTAAATTCTATTCTGACAGTTTCAAACTTCTCGATTGTGGAACTCCCTTCCGGTTCTATGCTTTCCATTGCCAACTTTAATCTGGAAAAATTTTAATGCAATGTCAATCGTTATCTACTCTCTTCTTGATCACTTTTTCCTCTTCCCACTTATCTAAACTTATTTATAAATAGAACTTTGTCTGTGTGTGTGTCTGTGTGTGTGTCTGTGTGTGTGTGTGTGTCCGTTACCTATAGACTCCGAAACGGCTGAACCGATTTCTTTGAAAATTTACACAGTTGTACTATAAGCATCTGCCAATGTTCCTAGCTAGGTTTGGTGTCGAGGTACCCACGATAAATATCGAAAATTAATAATCGAAAAAATCGGGTAATAGAAGGAGTGGTCCGATTTTAATCAAATTTGATACACTAATAGACAAAGACATAAGAAACGATATTCAGAAGTTTCAAGGTTGCAGTTCTTACAATAGTGCAGAAAATAGATAATATATATATATATATAGATATATAGATATATATGTAAAAGGCAAGATGTTTTCGTGTGTGTCTGTTTATCTGCCTGTATGTCTGTATTTTTTCAGCCCTTTTATTTATTTTAGTTTTTGCTTCGGGTTTGGCTCTAAGTAAATATAATTGTAGTTCTTAGTCTCAGCCATGATACTATTTGCTTAGAAGACTTATTTAACCTTCAAAATTCAGTTTACGACGAAAAAAACTTATTTGATATCGATACCAGGAAATCAATATTTGACTTACATCCATTCATTTTTCTTTCAGTCTACGGTTTCGCTTTAAATGGAAACAACTATTGCTTTTTAGTCTTTCGTTCCAACGTCCAAAGCTCCAGGACCATGGATTAGTTTTAAATCTTTCATTACACCCGAGTAACGCCGGGCTATCCTGCTAGTTATTAATATTTCTATTCTTAATTTTTCCACAACCTGTAACCCCTTGCGTTTTAGTGACTTTACTGTTTTGCATGGGGTGATACCGATTAAAAAATCATTTATAACTAACGAATATAAATAGTGTCAACGCAGAAAGGGTTGATAAGCAGTAAAAAACTAATCAGTCTTTATTTTTGTTATGTAATCTAGAAATTACAACTTGAATTTGAACTCGACTTCCCGATTTCTTGTTCCGGGCCAATATCCACCACAACGAGCCGGGGTGACAGACCCAAAATTATGGGGTATGTGGACACATCGATTACCCACAACTGGTTTGCCCCTCAGTCCAAGTGGTTTACCGGGGTGCAAACAGCTATTTGGAGCCACACTGTATATTCCCAGAATGATAAACTGGTTCATGAATAATGTTATGTTACTAAGAGAAAAAAAAACTAGTTGCAACTAGTAACGATTATGTATGCGCTGAAGATAAACTGTAAAGGTAAAAAGGGATTATTGACAAAATCCAAAGAAGGATCCGCAATGTAATCGATCCTGACATGGCATCTCGACTTCTGACCTGGCTCCCTTTGGTTTTTGTCTACAAATATTTTCATTGCAATTTCTCTAAGTTTTTCTTTGGTACCTGACTACATAAACTACTAGATTAGTAATTGGTTTTGTGTTTAAAAAGCAACCATCACTCTACTCTAATAATTTATTTTGTGTTTAAAAAGCAACCATCACTCTACTCTAATAATGTATTTTATGTTTAAAAAGCAACCATCACTCTACTCTAATAATTTTGTGTTTAAAAAGCAACCATCACTCTACTCTAATAATTTATTTTGTGTTTAAAAAGCAACCATCACTCTACTCTAATAATTTATTTTATGTTTAAAAAGTAACCATCACTCTACTCTAATAATTTTGTGTTTAAAAAGCAACCATCACTCTACTCTAATAATATATTTTGTGTTTAAAAAGCAACCATCACTCTACACTAATAATTTATTTTGTGTTTAAAAAGCAACCATCACTCTACTCTAATAATTTATTTTATGTTTAAAAAGCAACCATCACTCTACTCTAATAATTTTGTGTTTAAAAAGCAACCATCACTCTACTCTAATAATTTTTGTGTTTAAAAAGCAACCATCACTCTACTCTAATAATTTATTTTGTGTTTAAAAAGCAACCATCACTCTACTCTAATAATTTATTTTGTGTTTAAAAAGTAACCATCACTCTACTCTAATAATTTATTTTGTGTTTAAAAAGCAACCATCACTCTACTCTAATAATTTATTTTGTGTTTAAAAAGCCACCATCACTCTACACTAATAATTTATTTTGTGTTTAAAAAGCAACCATCACTCTACACTAATAATTTATTTTGTGTTTAAAAAGCAACCATCACTCTACTCTAATAATTTATTTTGTGTTTAAAAAGCAACCATCACTCTACTCTAATAATTTATTTTGTGTTTAAAAAGCAACTATCACTCTACTCTAATAATTTATTTTGTGATGAAAAAGCAACCATCACCCTACTCTAATAATTTATTTTGTGTTGAAAAAGCAACCATCACTCTACTCTAATAATTTATTTTGTGTTTAAAAAGCAACCATCACTCTACTCTAATAATTTATTTTGTGTTTAAAAAGTAACCATCACTCTACTCTAATAATTTATTTTGTGTTTAAAAACCAACCATCACTCTACTCTAATAATTTATTTTGTGTTTAAAAAGCAACCATCACTCTACTCTAATAATTTATTTTGTGTTTAAAAAGCAACCATCACTCTACTCTAATAATTTATTTTGTGTTTAAAAAGCCACCATCACTCTACTCTAATAATTTATTTTGTGTTGAAAAAGAAACCATCACTCTACTCTAATAATTTATTTTGTGTTTACAAAGCAACCATCACTCTACTCTAATAATTTGTTTGGGTTTACAAAGCAACCATCATTCTACCCTAATAATTTATTTTGTGTTTAAAATGCAACCATCACTCTACTCTAATAATTTATTTTGTGTTTAAAAAGCAACCATCACTCTACTCTAGTAATTTATTTTGTGTTGAAAAAGCAACCATCATTCTACCCTAATAATTTATTTTGTGTTTAAAAAGCAACCATCACTCTACTCTAATAATTTATTTTGGGTTTAAAAAGCAACCATCACTCTACTCTAATAATTTATTTTGGGTTTACAAAGCAACCATCATTCTACCCTAATAATTTATTTTGTGTTTAAAAAGCAACCATCACTCTACTCTAATAATTTATTTTGTGTTTAAAAAGCAACCATCACTCTACTCTAATAATTTATTTTGTGTTTAAAAGCAACCATCACTTTACTCTAATAATTTATTTTGTCAAACTTTACCCCCTGGAACAACCTTCCACTTTATTACTTCCCTGATAAATATAATCTTCAAAAAATTTAAGTGCAACGTTAATCACCAACTTCTGTCTTCTTGAGTTCTGTACATTCTTGTCCTTTGCTCAACCATCCTTTTACTCACTGATTTCTTTCTCAGTCCCCCGAGATGAAAAGATTAAAAAAGAAGTAATGAATCTTCGTGAGTAGGCTAGAGTTAACCACTGACAACAGAAGTGTCCCTAAAACAGTTCTATGTGTGTAAGGCTCGTGCTTTAAATTCGTCCCTGTGACACATTTCGCTCGACTGGACGTGCGATTTAATGCACATAATTTTATTATCATAGTTTTATTTGTTGCAATACCATAGCACTAACTCGTGTCGTGGAATATAAAATCAGCGCCATTTTAGTCGAAATGTTTACTTGTGCAGTCGATTAAATCGATAACCAGGCAATATTCATCAATTGATTTGTGCCGATATTGGCAAGACTTAATGAGATGGAACTTTATTCAAATTTGTTTCTCCTAATGAGAAAAAGAAAATAAGAACAAACTAGAAGTCATAAAGGAACCAAACTAAAATATCGTCTGCTCAACCATTGTTCGTCTTCTCAGTGAGGCGATAGGATTTTGTTCACCGCCTCGTTTTCGTTTCGCTTAGCTTTCATTTTTTTTTTTTTTTGTCATAATTTTAAAAGTAAAATGATTTTTATATTTTATGGGTTTCTTTTAGATTACATTTTTGTAGGTTATTTGTATTTGCTCTCATGGACTTTTATTTTGTTGTATATGTGATGCTTCTATTTACTTATTTTCTCTGGGATTGTAGAAGTATAAATATATTTCTCTGGGTAAATGTATTGCGAACGTATTGATCGATGTTTTGAAATTCCCTAGTGGCTGAAAGAGCGAGACTTGTTTTCACGAAAAAATTATGTAGCAGTCAATTTACTTCTTCTTTCTTGACTACAGGTATACCTCGGTTTACGTCGTTTCGAGTTTAGTCGTTCTCGATTTTACGTCGTTTTTCAAAAATTATACAGAAAAAACAAAAATCAAGTTTAAGCCATTTTATTCGACTTTACATCTGTCCACCAGAAATATTGAAGTATGACTAAAAAAGCCTTAAAAGCAATTAAAATTATTACTGTACAATAAATAATAATAAAAACTATCTACGTTTGCGATGTAAATAAACAAATTGAATGTAGACATTGGTAAATTTAACGTGAATTAATTTATTTTCTGCTATCGCAAAATAATTTTGATGCCTATATTTGTTATTTAACTTTAAAAAATCTTTTAATTTTATAACGGCTTGGAGCAAACCATATTTACAACTAAAGAGTCTGCGATATACATATATATATATATATATATATATATATATATATATATATTACGGAATTTACGAAATGGATAAGCAAAAGACATTTTTTAAAATTTTTTGTTTGCACATTATTTTTGGTAGATAACAAAAATATATATATATATTTGTCTTCCACATACAACCCCTTTTCGCTGTATCACAGCTCATCAGTGTGGCTAGACATATCCACTTGCTTCTGGCCGGGATAGAAACTCGACCGATTTGGTGTCACTCGGAGTCTCTACTCCTTAAGCCATCGGCGCATGGGATCAGAGAAGGGAAATTTTAACGTCTTGTATGTAAGCAGTGTATACAGACGCCAGTCACCGACAGAACTCAATTCATTTCTGAAGAGTCACGTATATATATATATATATATATATATATATATATATATATTGACATCCGCAGACAGATCGCCGTATCACAGCTCATCAGTACGGTTAGACTCCGATTGCTTTTTTACCCAGGATTGAAACCCGACGAAATGGCGTCAGTCGGCGACTCTACTCCTGGGCTATGGGCGTTCGGTGGAAGTAGGCAGACTTTTTAGCGCATATCATTATACGCGCCCAAGAGCTAGAGCGCTCTAATTCATTTCATTGAATGAGCGATGCGTACATGCCAGAGTAGCTACTGTTTATCAAAGTCTACTATTTCCCAGATATAATTATATATATATACTGTTCATTTAAAAACAAAGCCTCTTCTCAAATAAAAGTATGTATGAAAAATAATGTTCATGTGTATAGATTAGAATATGTCGATTGTTAATCCATTTCATAAATTTTCGGAACTTTCCGTAACATTGTCTTTTTACATTTGTTTGCTTTAAGATTCGCTTTAAGATCAGAGATAAATATGACGTGAAATCGGAAATGTGTTTTCATAAAACTTGATTCAGCTCCGTTTACACTGTGAAATCATTCGTGTTCGAGCGATCGAAGACGCGTCAGATCAATTGACAGTTTCTCCTACGTTGTTATGGGTCACAGCTTCGAATTCTGCCGATTTTTACGCCTCAATGTGACTTTTATTCTTAAAAGATAATAATATATAAGATTAACATCAGTATTATAAACAATCTAAATCATTGCTTCTTAACAATAATTCTAGCAAAACCAGCTCCTTTCTACCTCATAGGTCCCCAGCGACTAATGTAAGGCCAACGCTAAGTGTAGTAAGAATCGACCGGGTTGGGGCAGGCACCCCGTTTTGATCGCTATATCAAGACTCTATATATTTCATATTACCCTAAAAGTTATATTTAGTGGGTATAAGAGATTCAGGAAAGCAGTGGTCCAATGCAAAACATATCCAGGTGCCGACTACGGAAGCGACCACGTCCCAGTCATTTGCAAACTAAGGGTGAAACTCCGAAGACTAAAGAAACCCAGCACATCACCAAGGCTGCAATACGACACGCTCGTGAATGACCTCACCCTGCAGAAAAACTACAATGACAGCGTGAGAAAGAAATATGAAGAACAAATTAGAAAAGGGCACTCAAAATGGCATTCACTAAAGGAAGCGATGGTGACCTCAGCGAACAACATAGCCCCAAAGGAAATCAGACGCAGAAGAAAAAATGAGTGGATGACCGAAGAAATTCTCCACATGATGCAAAGGAGACAAAAAATAATGCCAAGACATGAAACAAAGTACAAGAAACTTCACATGGAGATAAGGAACAAATGTAGACAAGCTAAAGAGGAATGGCTCAACAACAAATGCGCAGAAGTAGAGAGACTGAGCAGGACCAATAATGCAGAGATGCATAAAGAGATAAGAGAACTGACAGGACAAAAAACCTGTTCCTCAACAGGATGCATAAAATCCAAGGATGGAACAGTCATATTGGAGAAAGAGGAAATACTCCAGCGATGGGAAGAGTATATAAAGGATCTTTTTTGCGACAGGAGAGAACAACCGAGAATACACAAGATGGATAGACCGAAAATACTAAATTCCGAAGTGGAAGCTGCAATGGCCAAAATGAACAGAAACAAAGCAGCTGGTCCAGACGGCATAGTGATAGAGCTGCTGATAGCCTTAGAAGAATATGGCATAGAAAAAATTACCAACATAATAAACGAAATTTATAGCAGTTGAATAAACCCAGACGACCTATGCAAGTCGATATTTATAGCACTGCCGAAGAACCAGGCGCAAACGAGAGTGAACTACACAGAACTGTCAGTTTAATGAGTCACATCACAAATCTGATTGTCAGAATCCTGATAAATAGAGCGAGAAGCAGAATCAGGCCAGAGATAGGGCAGGAACAGTGCGGGTTCGTTAAAGACACTGGAACAAGGAACGCCATATTCATGATTAGGATGCTCTTCGAAAGGGCAATACAAATGAAGAAAGACATGTACCTATGTTTCACTGACTATGCGAAGGCATTCGACAAGATACGACACAAAGAATTGATGGAGATGCTCGGCAGCCTAGACATTTTCGGGAAAGACATCAGAGTAATTAAGAATCTCTACTGGCAGCAAACGGCCTGCATACGGACAGGTAACGATCTCAGTAGATTTACAGATAGAAAGAGGCGTAAGACAAGAATGTGTCTTTTCACCGAATTTGTTCAACCTGTACAGCGAGAATATTTTGAGGACCCTAGACGACACGCCAGGATTTGCTGTTGGAGGCCACAACTTGAACAAACCCAGACGACCTATGCAAGGTATGTAGATGATACAGTGCTGATTGCAGACACGGAAACTGCAGGACCTCCTACAGAAGGTAGCGATGGAGAGTGACAAAAAAGGACTAAAAATAAACTTTAAGAAAACTGAATGCATGGTAATCAGCAAAAGGTGCAACCCAAAATGCCAAATACAGATGCGGAATAACAGAATAAAGCAGGTGCAAAAAGTTAAATATCTAGGAAGAGTTCTAACAGGAGATGGAAAGTGCGACACAGAGATGAGAAGGCGAATTGGCATGGCAAAGGACGCGTTCCAGAAGCTGAGTAAAGTACTAACACACTGGAAAATTTCACTAGAAACAAAGAAAAGAGTGCTGGATTGCTATGTGATGTTAGTTCTTCAATACGACAGTGAGTGCTGGACAATATCATCGAAAATGAGGACAAAACTGGAAGCAGCGGAAATGTGGTTCTACAGAAGGATGCTGCGGATATCGTGGACTGAACATGCAAGTAACGATGAGATGTTGGAAAGAATGGCAACCAAAAGGAAATTAATACTGAGCATCAGGAAGAGACAACTGAAGTTCCTGGGACACGCAATGAGGAAGGAAAGCTTGGAGAACCTGATACTGACTGGCCAGGTAGAGGGAAAGAGAGACAGAGGAAGACAGCGGATAACATATTTGCAGGGCCTGGTCGGGTGGATGACGGAACGGGGGTTGCCAGGAGTAACAGGAACAAACATGCTAAGGGCCACAAGGGATAGGTGACGTGGAGGGCCATGATCGCCTACGTCCTGAAGGGACAGGGCACATAGAAGAAGAAGAATTTTTTAGTCGACATCCATGTCTTTTTTAAACAAAGTAAATTTGCCTATCAAAATACACATGCACGTGTCTTAAAGATCTAAAGTGGCTGTGTTTAAATGACTTAGCCACGGAAAACTTACAGCCAAATAATTTTCAAATACACTATTTAAGAAATGCATATATGTAATATAATATAATATAATATAATATAATATAAAAGAAAAAACAACTGCTTTTTTATCCAATTCGATATTGAGGAGTAGTATACATCGAGATCAATGGAACTATTTGTTACAGCATTGGAACTCGCCACTGTTTATTCAGATATATCAGTAGAGGTGAGAAACATAATAATGAATGCAAAAACATCTGTGCTCATTCATAAAGAGGAACAGTGGAGAAAAATTAATTCCAAGGGAGATAACTTTGATATTATTATGGGATCTCTGGACTCTACTGAATCTTCAAATCTGGTAGGCTTATAAATACTATACAATCTCACGGCCTATAAGGAAGTAGATACTGAAGACATTGGATTATATGGGGATGATGGGCTTATGATAGTAAAAAATGCCACAAATTTTAAAATAGGTAAAATTAGAAAGATGATACATAAAGAATTTAAAAACCTTAATTTAAATGTAACTATTAAAACAAATATAAAAAATAGATTTCTTCGATGTAACCTTAGATCTAGAGAAGGATATACACCAACCATATAAAAAACCAAAATAGAAAGCAGAATAAGTAGAAATTCAGCAAATGAAGAAATATTTAATAAGCATCGCAAGTTTTTAATACGCCCTTAAAAATAGTGGCGATAAAAACCCAAATATTAAATATGTGAAAGAGAAAAGCAAGTCCCGAAGAAAAAATAAGAATAGAAATATTATTTGGTACACCCCCCCTTTCAACCAAATGACTCGTAGTAAATTGGGGAGGAAATTCCTTGCGTTAATTAAGAAACACTTTCTAGAAAAGAATCCATTAAGTAAGAGTTTTAATAAAAATACTACCAAATTAAGTTACAGCTGTATGAACAATCTGGAAAAAATCATAAAAATCCCAATAATAATATTTTTAAAAAATTTAACAAACTTAATAAAAACAACCTAATAACGAAAAATAACAATTTGAACAAGAAAAAATGTAATTGTAGAAACCCTATAGAATGCCCGTTAAAAACAGGTGCCTAACGGAATCAATTGTCTATCAATGTGAAATTTCTTTAGAGGAAAATCCTAGTAAAGATTTATCTAGGTAGTACTAAGAACTTTCTCAAAAACGCGTTTATCAACACATGTCTTCATTTAATAATAAGTACAGAAATAGAACATCCCTATCGAAATATCATTGGTATCTAAAGGAAGCAAAACAAAAAAAACACCCACATTAAAGTGGAAAATTCTAAAACATGTAAGTCTTTAAACAACCCATGCTCGTTGTATCTATACGAAAAATTATATATTATTAAATCACTTGGGAATAAAAAACTATTAAATAAACGTAACGAAACAAATGTCATATGTAGACATTGCAAAATGTTCACCTTAAAATATGGATAAAGAAAAAAACTTTATATTAATTAACATGTATATACCCGATAATTCGCTTAAGGAAAAAGTAATTAACGAGATAATAAAAAAAGTAAATTGGCATATGAAATTTTTTAATAAAAAAATTATTATAATAAATAAATAAATATTAGAAAGATGGGATAATGATAGTAGGAAGTAAATTAGAATAAAAATAAAAATGTTATTTATAAATTAAAGGTTTGAAAAAAATTAGAATTAAATACGTACTGATAAGAAGAGTAAATTTACTCAAAGCCCCCTTAAATTTGAACAAAAATATAAAAAGTTCTTTTATTTCTTCATTCCTTTCCTGTTTTCTATGACAAGAGGTTAAGATATGGAGAAAGCAGAAAGGACATTTTTGGTACTAGAATAGATACCTCAAAGGTAATACGATAAGGTGAGAAGCAATAAAAAGAAAAAGAAAAAGAAAAAAGAAAAAGAAAATTAGGTTAAAGGTAGGTTGACACTTTGCCCGTTAGAGAGAAAAAAAAGCAAAAAAAAAAAGAAAAGAGAAATGAAATAAAAAAAGAAAAAATAAAGAAAAAAGTAAATATGTATTTCCTAGAAACTACTGGCCAAATTTCAAAGTGAATCTTTATTTTGATTAGTTAAAAGGGACACACACATAAATTTTATATCTTCCCACATGACAATTATATAAATAGCAAACCGATTGTTTTTTTGTATTTAGATGTAAATCATTTTCACAACCAACATCCAACATTGCCTGGTGACGAGATTCTATCTCGAAACATAGAAATTTCCATGTCGCAATATACTTTTAATTCATAATTATATGAATATATATATATATATATATATATATATATATATATAGAGAGAGAGAGAGAGAGAGAGAGAGAGAGAGATGTCCGGTCCGTAAACAGCGAGGATAATCCAACAAGATCAACTTAATATAAAATATTAAGTGTCATACCTATATAGGGAGCTCAATGGGTGTTATCCAGAGCAATATGATATTTATAAAGGGAAACTCAACACGTAAATTGAAATTGGTTATAAAAGTATTAGGACAATAACTATTTTATCTTTTATGAGGCATATTGACAGAAAATAATCAATTTAATTAAAGTAATTTTATTTGATTTAATCAATAAATTTTTTAACAAGAAATAAATATTTGTTGCAAAATAAATTTAATATTTAGTATAATGTCCCTTTGTTTTGATCACAGACTTTATTCTGTCACGTATTGACACCACAAGCTTCTTCAATGTCTATAATGGTATCGCCTGCCAAACAGCTTGTATTTGTTCCCAAAGTGTGTCTTGCGAAGTAACATTACATTTCTCAATTCGAGAGGGGGGATAAGAAAAAAGTCAGTCATATCCAAGGACAATAGAATAATGAGTAGTTTTAAAATAACTTGTTTAATACAAAATAGGAAAAGTTAAATATAAATTCTTTTTAAAACATTTCTTTTACACCTAGTTTTAAATAATCAATATTTATTAGCAATTTAATTAGCTTTTCACCCTGTATTTGAATTTCAGTGACAGTTTTAGAAAAATCGACCCTGTCCTAATATTTAGTACACTACCGGTAGTGTGCAAAAAGTGTTAGGACAGGGGTTATTTTGAACTTCATTTTGATGACTCATAAAAGATAAAATTCTTATCCTAATACATTTGCACAGTACTATATATATATATATATATATATATATATATATATATGCGAGCGGTGACTATATTTCTGAGATGAAATAGAATTGTTGTCCTCATCTTTATTGCCATATTCACGATGTTTCGGCCGTTGTACGCTCCAGCTTTCTTCAGGTGATTGTTCTCAAGAACACATGGCCCCGTGGATGAAAACGTTGCTTAGAACCAATGATTTCATTTAAAGAGTTGTGAGTTTAATACCTCGCTACAGCAGCAGGAAACAAATCAATTATAGAGGAAGTTAAAGGAGTAACAAAACATCCAGAAGTTACAGATCTCACAGAACGAGAACAATATACCCCAGGGATTTATATAAAGAGTTAGGTTAGAAATGCCAATCATCTGGAAGGTCGAAACGTACGACGGCCGAAACGTCGAGAATATGGCAATAAAGATGAGTACAACAGTTCAAAACAATGTAAATTATGTAGAATACTACTATAGTATATATATATATACTATAGTAGTATACAACATAATGCTACATAATTTACATTGTTTGAACTGTTGTACTCATATATATATATATTTTTTTATTTTTATATATTATTACAACAGTAAATAAATATAAAATAAATATAAAATATATATATATATATACTATAGTATATATCAAATTAAGGGTAATCTCAACCTATACTCAAGCAAGCGCTGTCGACAGAAGTCTTCATTATTTGACATTGTTGTCTCTCAATGCGCACCTAAGGGAGGTAATCATGAAACCAAATATAATTACATTTCAATCGACTGGCACGTTTAGATTAAAATGTCACCAAAACAGCAGCCGAAAAAAATGTTTTTCCTCATGATCAGACTTCTTTCATCATTACAGCTCTGCATAGTTCATCTCCAAAAGTTGACAGTAAAACGTAATTTCTAGTAAAAAAATAAAAAATAAAAATAAATAAATAAATAAATAAAAATAAACACGCAAAAATTTCTATTATTTTGCCATTGTTTTATTTGTATCGGATGTGCGTTATGGTGGAGTGGATAACGGCTCAGAAGAGGAAATCATAGAACCGAGTTCAAATTCCAGTTGAATTCGTTGCATTCACTTACGCACAAGTGAATTTGGGAAAGATATTAATCGGTTGTACGTTGTGGTCCAGTGGATATCGACTCGGAACGAGAAATCGAATTCCAGTTCGAATTCCAGTTGAATTCGTTGCAATCATATACGCGCAAATATCCTTGGGAAAGGTAATAATCCGTCTCTTCCCTCCAGCTATGGGTCAAATAACAGGACAGATTGGGTTCTATAGCCTTAGTTGGCAACCACTCTACCTCAGAAAGCAATGGCAACCTACTGCGGGATAATCTTCTGCCCAGTCAGTCATGTCTCGTTCGAGACATGACCACCCAAGCGTGTATCACGTATGGCACTTAACTGACTGATTAATCTCTCTGTTTCCCCCAACTATATGTTAAATATCAGAATAGATTTATGTAGCTTTGTTGGGCAACCAGTCTACTGCAGAACGTAATGGCAACCAACTGCGGAAAAATGTTCTGACCTGTTAGTTATGTCGCTTTCAAAACGTTATCGCCTAAGCGTATATCACGTATGACTGCCTAGATTAGTGGCAAGGCCTCATCATTTTAAAATTATAATTCGGAAATGTAACTGTTATGCTAATAGTTTCTCCTCGCTTTTGGAAATCCCTTCCGGTTTCTTGCTTTCTTGATAAGTTTGATCTTAAAAATATAAATAAAATGCCAGTCCTTATCTTACGTAATGCACTTAACTAACTGATTTGTATCTGTCAGACAAGCTTAGTTTAAGCACACACTCTCAATTTATATATATATATATATATATATATATATATATATATATATATATATATAACAACGAAACAGATTTGCACTTAATGCACTTAACTAACTGATTTGTATCTGTCAGACAAGCTTAGTTTAAGCACACACTCTCAATTTATATATATATATATATATATAATACAACGAAACAGATCTGTCTGCGGATGACTATAGTATATATATATATAGATATATATATATATATACATATATATATATATATATATATATATACTATAGTCATCCGCAGACAGATCGCTTTCGCTGTATTACAGCTCATCAGTACGGCTTAGACTCCGGTCGCTTCCTAACCCAGGCTTGAAACCCGACCTAATTAGCATCAGTAGGCGATTCTATCCCTAGACCACGAGCGTGCAGTAGAAGAAGGCAGGCTTTTTAGCGCGTATAAACACGCCTATATATATATATATATATATATATATATATATATATATATATATATATATATATATATATATATATATATATATATATAGTAATAATACCAATAGCCACAGAACCAATTCTGTCAAAACTACCAATAATTAAACTACAAATGAGATCGTCTTGAAATTGTTAGCCAATTTTTCCCTGACGAGCTGTTAAGCGGAACCGTGGTAGGTTATTAGCTCACTCTTAGATTTTCGATTTTATATATATATCTATATATATATATATATATATATATATATGTGTGTGTGTGTGTGTGTGTGTGTGTGTGTGTGTGTGTGTGTGTGTGTGTGTTTCTGTGTGAATTTACGTATGCATGTATGTATGTATTTGAACAAAGACGTAATACCACAGAATTTTAAAACACAGATTCTAATAGGAAAAACATTTTTAAACAAAGCCCTGAAGATTATTTCGGCTAACAATTAATCAGAGGGCGCTTTTGGCAAAGGTTGTTGATTGGTTGTTTTTGTTTTATGGCATATCAACCTTTTGTTTTTTTGGCATATCAACCTATTGCCAACTAAATTTTATTCATTTATTGCTGTAATACCTGTTTCTTTTCAACAATTTATTGTTGTTTTTATAGATGTTTGTGTCTAGTTATACATTTTTCTTTTCGAGTATCAAGATTCATTGCGATTTGCTTTTTTTTAAGGGCAGGGTCCCCAAGTCCTACCCTTTTTATTTCACCCATAACTGGAGAGAAGGGATGGATTAATACTTTTCCCAAGGGTACCAGTGCTTAAGTGAATGCAGGGTATTCAACTGGAATTCGAACTCGGCTCACCGATTTCTCTTTCCGAGCCGATATCCACTGCACAACAACGCACATCCGTCACTAAACGCTTACAGCACCTGGTATTCCCAAGCGGTCACCCATCTAAGTACTGACCAGGCTCAACGTTGCTTAATTTCGGTGATCGAGTGAGAACCGGTGTATTCAACATGATATGGCCGTAAGCCTTGGTCAAAGGTAATTGACGCAATAACAATAAGATATGAGGACAATGGAATGATAGTGGAATACTCTAGATTATATTCCAGTATGTCCTCCACTGATGTCCACCTACGATGAAATGTGTCCTTTAGACGAAGGAAATAATGTATATTATTAATATCTCCTACATAGCTATGTCATATTAAATTGAGCACTATTCTGTTAACACCTAATATATATATATATATATATATCGGTGTGTATACTGCGTTTATACACACCAGCATACTTATTTACTTCCATATATATATATATATATATATATATGATGGACTCTCCCGTCGATCTCGACGTATGAGGTTCCGACAACTCTTTCATCCATGCTTCAGCCTCTGATGACATCTAAGTCCAGCAGGGGACTTACAAATCAATCCACACAGAGTGCAAGTGTGCTGGTTATGGGATGCACTTGCAGGTACCAATACAGCCCGCTTGACTCTCTCTCGTTTCTGACTCATATGATTCAGACTGTCAGATTTGAAACGCTGAAGACCATCAAAACAACATGCCTTCCACTCCATTCGATCAGAGACACTGCTCTCAAGAATGTTGTGAGGCAGATTGAGAGAAATCAAATTACTCCTGATCTTATCCTTGTACCTCAGTAAAGGCCGTCCAACATTTCTCCTACCGCTCTCCAATTGACTGTACATCATGATTTTTGGTATCCTTTCCTCGGTCATCCTCAATACGTGTCCAGTCCAACGTAGTTGGAACTGAATGAGGAATGGCTCTATTCCAGAAATATTACATTTTCTGAAGAGGTCAACGTTGGGCATCTTGTCTCGAATGCTAAGACCACAGATTGACCACAAACAGTGTTTGTGAAATACATCCAGCTGACGGATGTGAAGTCCTTATAGACTTCACATCCGTCAGCTGGATGTATTTCACAAACACTGAGACTCAAACACAAAGACTCAGAGCCATACAGGAGGATGGAGAGAATAACAGCTCGATAAACCACAATTTTCGTATCCAATCGGATCCCACGTTCATCCCACAGGCGATGGCGCAACTTCCCAAAGGCATGTGTAGCCCTCGCAATCCTGTTGACAATTTCGTCATCCAATGAACCATCATGATTCACCTTGCTGCCCAAGTAGGGAAAACACTTTGTATACTTAACGGCTTGACCATCCACCTTCAGTTGTCTTTCTGGAAAACGATATTCAGGTGGCTCTGTCCTCACTCCCGCGACTTGCTTTGGAGGTATATATGGTTGATGCACCACCTCTGTCTTTTTAATGCTGATTGTAAACCCAAAAGCCGTACACGCAGTTGCGAAACGATCGAGCAAAAACTGTGCCTCTTCGAAAGATGTTGCTACAAGAGCAGCAGCATCTGCAAAGAGCAAATCTCGGATTATTTCAGTTCGAACAAGGGTCTTGGCTTTAAACCTCTGATGGTTGAATAAACCACCAGAAGAACGGAACTGAAATTTCACGCCAGTATCAATATCACCAAAGGCATATTTCAGCATCAGGGAAAAATAAAGAGCAAAAAGTACAGGAGCCATCACACACCCCTGTTTTGTCCCATTTGTGACGTCGAAGGCGTCTGACGTAATTCCGTCAGACACAACCTTATCCTTCATTCCTTCATGAAAAGAGATGATCACCTTAAGCATATTTTCAGGTATGCCAAGCTTGCGCAGAACCTTCCAGAGAGCGTCACGGTTCACTGAATCAAAGGCTTTTGTCAAATCGACAAACACCATGTACAGTTCCTGGTTCTTCTCTCGTACCTTTTCTGCAACTTGTCGGAGCGAAAATATCATGTCAATGGTGCCACGACCAGATCGGAAGCCACACTGTGACTCAGGGTAGATTTTATCAACAAGATGTGTGGTAATTCGGTTCAGAATTAATCTGGCCAGAATTTTTCCAGCAATGGAAAGAAGTGATATTCCCCGATGATTGTCGCAGAGATTCCTTGCTCCTTTATTCTTGTACAAGTGCTTAATACATGCATCCTTATAATCTTGCGGAACACGCCCGGCTTTCCATATTTCCACAAAAAAAAATATTTATATATATATATAGATATGTGTGTTAATAAATATACATATTATCTTACGTCTATGGCACGACTCTGAGTCTTATGCGTTATGCAATCATTAGGTGCATATTTCTAATTGACAGTTTAAAAGATTTGAATTTAAATTCACTCGATGTTCATGGGAATTAAATCTTATAAAATTAAGTGACTGCTTTTTTAATAACAAGATTTAACAAATTTGATATTCTAACATTACATGTAGATAAAAATTGTAAATTTTAATTTTAACTTTAAAATTGAAATATTAACAAACATATTAAAAATAATTAAATGTGATATGGTTTCATGCTAAGTAGAATAATAGAAAGATTTTATAAATTTCAACTGACAGCAGCACTATGAAATACTACACTTGATGCTTATTATCAACCAAGATGACGAGATATGACACAAGGTGAGGAGCCTTTTTGTTGCAATAAGCTTGGTGTCGCAACACGGTCGGAATCCCCAGGATCAAGCATCCTTCAATTATTTGTTTTGTTCTCTTTGAAGAGAGGAACACAATAAAAAATATAAAATGCCGTCCACCCGAAGGCAGCTACTACACTTTGATCTCAGCCCGATAGCCAGAGAGTGAAGCAAAGCGTAATTTGAGTAGCGTTTTACAATAAACAAATGGCTTGCAAAGAAGCAGTAAGTCAGTTAAGTACCACACGTGATACACGCTTTTGGGCGATCATGTCTCGAAAGAGACATAACTGACTGGGCAGATGATTATCCTGCAGTAGGTTGCCATTGGTTTCTGCAGTAAACTGATTGCCAGCGAAATATATAGAACCCAATCTTTCCTGTTATTTAACCCATAACTGGAGGGAAGAGACGGATTAATACCTTTCCTAAGGGTATCTGTGCGTAAGTGTATGCAAGGAGTTCAACTGGAATTTAAAAAAATAGTACAACTGAAAAAAAACAGTAAAACTTTTTTCTTCTTCTATGTGCCGTGTCCCATTTGGATGTAAGCAAACATGCCCCCTCCACATTTTCCTACTCTTTATCACTCTTAAAACCCCTTCACTTGTTATTCCACTAAGTCCCCGCTCCACCATCCATCTGCGTAAGTCCATCAGGTATGTCGTTCGCAGCTTTCTCTTGTCTCTCTTCTTCTCTATCCGTCCCGTGAGCATCAAGTTCTTCAAGCCCTCCTCCCTGATGTTAAGTATCAGTCTCCTTTTTGTGTCCATATTCTCCAAAACCTCATAATTGCTCGCGTGTTTCGACTATGCTATCCTCAACATCCTTCTGTAGAACCAAATTTCGGTTGCTTCAAATCTCTTTCTTCATCTTTGATAAAATTGTCCAGCATTCGCTGCCTTATTGAAGAACAGGCATCACATAAAAATCCTGTACCCTCTTTTTTGTTTCTAGCGAAATTTTCCTGTCTCTTAATACACTACTCAGCTTCTAGAATGCAACTTTGGCCATGCTAATACGCCTTTGGATCTCAGTGTTGCACTCTCCGTCCTCTATTAGAACATTTTCCAGGTATTTAAAATAAAGTTGGTATCACCAACTTGTCATTGGTATTTTGAGTTCCTCCTTTTACTGATGAGCATGCATTCTTGTAATTTACATCTAGTCTTTTCTTTCCGTTTTCTTTAACTACTTTCTGTAGGAAGTCATGTAGTTTCTTTCTTGTATCTTCTATCACCCCTGTATGATTGAGTATTAGGTTGTCCCAAAAGTTCGTAAACACTTGCAAAAAATTGAAATTTTACTCGTTAAGTAATCTAAGGTTACCAGAAAACACTTGCAAAAAATTGAAATTATACTTGCAAAAACAACAAAGATTATTGCTCAAAATAACTATCCTTTTCCAAGACTTTTTGTCATCGATCTGCAAGCTTTCGGATCTGGTCAAAGTACCATTCAGCCGGCTTCGAATCAAAGAATTCCTGCCACGCTTCCTCGACTTCAACAAACGAGTCGAATCGGCGGCCCTTCAGAAAGTGTTGCATTGAACGGTAAAGGCCGTAATCTGATGGAGCACAGTTAGGACTGTAGGCTGGATGTGTCAGAACATCAACACCATCCAGCTCTTCAAACCTGGCAGTGTGTGGCTTGGCATTGTTCTACTGCATCAAAGCGCGCTTTCGGTTGATCAGAGCCGGGTACTTTTGCTTCAACTTTTCGTAGACCCGCTCAAGTTGCTGACAGTAAAGTTCGGCACTGATGGCACGACTATTCGGAACCAACTCGAAATGCACGATTCCTTCAAAGTTTCACCAAACACACAGCATGACTTTCTTGCCGAATCAATCTTGTTTTGGAACCGACGGTGTCTTTTGCCCTTTCTGAACCCATCGCTTGTCTAGATTGTGCTGGACCAGATAGACCCATTTCGCAAGTGTTTACGAACTTTTGGGACAACCTAATATCTTATATTGTTCAGATTGTGGCCACCAATGAGGAATTCTGGCAAAATTTCTAGAGCTTTCAGAATTGTCTCACTGTATAGGTTGAATAGATCTGGAGAGAAAACACATTTTTATAAGGTTTCAATATAGTTTTTCGCGCTTATAATTGAAGGTCTATTTTATCTATAAAAAAGATATTGCTCATTTCTAGTCTTGTAAAATCGGTATAACTTGAGTTTTTGCTAGGTACGTATTATATACAAATATGTCAGCACTTTTTAACCCGAAACTCATTTCTCGATTTATTCTTAATTGTCCAAAGCTTAAATTCTCCCAGACGACAGGTCTGCAATAACCGTATACATTTCACGCCCGATTACTTCCATTGGCCTATATTGCACTTTTTGATTTTGACAAGAATTTCTCCCCTTTGAAGATACGTCTCTCTCTCTCTCTCTATCCCTATCTCTCTATCTATCTCTATCTCTCTCCCTCCCTCTCTCTCTCCCTCTCCCTCTCTCGCTCTCTCTCCCCCCTCTCTCTCTCTCTCTCTTTCTCAAACTATTTCACTCTCGGTTCTTTTTCATCAAATATCCTCTCTTATGAATACACTTGATCAGCAATGTCCATTCCTCTTCAGTTCATCTCTTTAGTTGCATCCATTCATTTTTCTTTCAGTTTTTAGGTTTCGCTTTATCTGGAAACAACTATTGCTTTTTAGTCATTCGTACCAACGTCCAAAGAGACTGAGCTCCAGGACCATGGATTAGTTTTAAAGCTTTCATTACAACCGAGCAATGCCGGGCTATACTGCTAGTCTTCCATATAGCCTCAGACTCAACACAAAGGTCTGTATCAGTTGCAATGAGAAGGTAGTTTTGCGCTGAATAAAAAGGGTGTCCGTTTAAAAAATCCCATGTCTGACAACAGGATTCTGCACCATGCTAAACATGCAGAAGAACTTAGCCATGGCTGTCAATTTCTGCGGCCACATTACCCTTTAAATCTGGCAAAGTAACCACCCAGACAACAAAAACTTTGACCATGTATCGGGCGCCTTTCAGCGAGAGAACAAGAAAACTCATTGGAACACCAATGATGAACTAAAAGCTAGAATTATGAAAGTGAAAATTAATTAAATTAAAAATTCTCAAAGGTAGTCAGATAAAGATAAATATTTCCTTGTGTTTCTGAGTTGAAATCTCACCTGAAAGAGAAAAATATATAATCAAATTTAATAAACGATTTAATAACTAGCCCAAAAAACTGCATTCGGGAACACAGTTATTCCTACGCAATAGTACCTAAAATAATTCAAAACATTAGCGATCGAATGACGGTTTCCACAAAGAGCCGCAGGTTCGAATCCTGCTGGAGGATGCATATTTTTACAAGTTTTCTCGGATATTCAGGTCTGATATCAGTCAAACGCTTGGGTGATCATGTTTCGAAAGCGACATGTCTGACTGGGCAGGAGATTATCCCGTAGTAGGTTGTCATTACTTTCTGCGGTAATCTGGTTGCCCGCCAAAGCTATAGAATCCAATCTGTCATGTTATTTAACCCATAACTGGAGGGAAGAGACAGATTAGTACCTTTCCCAAGAGTATTTGTACGTAAGTGAATGCAAGGAATTCTGTTGGAATTCGAACTCGGCTTCCCGATTTGTCGTTCTGAGCCGACATTGACTGTACCACAACGCACATAAACGTATTAAAACCCTAGAGCATCTACTCAAAATATGAGTATCCATTAAAAATAACGCTTATATATATAAGTGGATAAGGAACGAAGAAAAATTTACAACGTCCAAAACATTAATTTAAAACAGTGCTCGATATATAATATAGAGCTGTACATATTTATTACACACACATATATATATATATATATATATATATATATATATATATATATATATATAGAACACGCTTAGAAAAACCTGAGGCATATGCATTTTTAGCATGACTGATGATTATCGTATTGTTTTTCTGGCTGAGGTAACTTAATATAAACTGCGTTTTGTCGAAAAGCAATTATTTGCTTTTTTAAACTTTGTGAATGTTTTACAAGTAAATTTCTTCATGCAGACAAAATTTTAACCCCCAGTCTGAATCGAAGTAACATGTCCACAAAGGTCAAATGATTTTCATCATTCATATAATGCCATTCTTCTAAGGCTGTACAAAATCCCTCACCTTGTTAGTTTCCCTTCTAGAGAGTGTCGCTGGTATTCTTTCTGTAATAATTGATACTAGCGGAACCCGAGGAATTTCCATGTAAGGATAATTAAGATTTACTGGAAAAATGTTACTTCGTCATACTACAAATGATAGTAACGTCTTCAAATATAAAGGTATTGGATAATAAAATAACGATAACACAGAGTGTAATTTTATCAAAATATCTATAGAAGTAATGTCCATAGAAGCTACTTTACTGTAATCTTATATTAAGCGGCGTATGAACAGACTATAACCAAAATACTGTATGCTATTTTGTAAGAGATTTTGAAAGAGAAAATGTTTTTTTTACCAGTCGAATTTCTACGGAAAGATAATTATGATTTCCTGAAAAAATTTTACTTTGTCATACTACAACGTCTTCAAACCTAAAGGTATTGGATAGTAAAATAACGATAACACAGAGTGTAATTTTATTGAAATATCTATAAAAGTAATTTCAATAGAAGCTACTTTACTGTAATCTTATATTAAGCGGCGTATGCACAGACCATAACCAAAATACTGTACGCTATTTTGTAAGAGATTTTGAAAGAGAAAATGTTTTTTTTTATTACTGAAAACTCATGGTTCCTGTGTCCATTGTAAACAGAAAAAGCCAACTGAGTAATGGTCAAGGGTGTACAGCCCAGAAATTTCGTTATTATGTCGCGGGATACGACAACAAACCTACCTATTTTTACTATATTGTACAGTACACACACACACACACACACACACACACACACACACACACACAATTACTGCTACAACCACCAGCTTAAGCTGCTACTGATATGATAATGCTATAGGCTTTCTCCTCCTACTCTCTCACTCTTTACTACCCTTCCGTTGGGCAAAGATGAGAGAAAGGCTGAGGAGAGTAAAAAGATAGAGGAGAAAGAAAAGCTCGTGTGTTATCTTTCTTCAATGGTGTAACGGACGGACGAACTAGATAACTAACAAATTAACTAAGCAAGCAGAATTATTATATGATATATTTTCCTTTAATAATAGGTACTAGTTTTAACCTGTGAAAATTTCACGGTTTTCTTATTTTAATATTCTGATGAATCTTAATCTTCAGTTAATATATATATATATAAAAGACAATCTGTGAGTCTGTGTGTGAAAGTAAGCTATGAACCCCTACATTCTTTAAGCTACGCCATTCAAACTTTCTAGGGACACATATCTACAGGGAAGCCAGGTCAACACATACTTTTTGAGTTTAAGTTCAGCAATTTTCCCTTTCGCACTTTTTTGGCCAACGGAGCAGATTGTTTACATTTGCTCCGTAAAACATCTAGGATCTAAGATGGTTGCTGAATTACGTCACAGAAATCAAATCACACGTGTCAAACGCGACTAAAATATTTTTAAAAAATGAGCCTTTATATTTAATTTTTTTCCTCTAAAATTAAATGTCTGCATTTTTAAATATTTTCGAAAATTTCTGAACTCAAAGCGTAATAGTTTTTATATTTCTAATTTCAGTAAAACAAAATAAATAATTTTTATTTTTATGATAAAATTCATTTAATCAACAAAAAAAATGTAAATATTTCCCCCCGTAATTTTGAAACAAAAACAAACGCAATGTTGTTTACAATGTCACACAAAACATTAAATCACGTTTACGCAAAACAAAAGAAAATAGA
Source organism: Ascarosepion bandense (assembly GCA_037127315.1). Taxonomy (NCBI): domain Eukaryota; kingdom Metazoa; phylum Mollusca; class Cephalopoda; order Sepiida; family Sepiidae; genus Ascarosepion; species Ascarosepion bandense. The sequence goes on along the minus strand of JBBBDQ010001464.1, from coordinate 398,794 downwards.
TTTTTAATGGAATCTTTTAACAATTTTTAAACAACAATTTTTTATATAATTATTTTTTTTATATCTCCTACTACTAAAATGTTCTGAGTTGCACGGGCAACGCCGGGCTATGATGCTAGTTATTTAATAAGCGCACAGCAAATTATATGACAATCAAATATAGGGGAAAATTACCCTATTGCATCATTAATTAATTAAAAATAAGAATTTTACCAAAATATTTGAATAACAATCATAAATATAAAGTTCTCTCTCTTCTTCATTCATATCATTCCTTTCTTTACAAAATACATTTAATTTCATTCATTACAGCAAAAGTGTAACACACTTAGGTACCTAGGTAGATATTACTAGGTTATGCTATAAACATTACAACTTGCTATGTTGTTCACAGCAAGAATTGAAGGACCAATTGGATAAAATAAATAAAAATAAATGGAAGAGAAGTATTTTCTTAGTTGAAGAAGAATCAATATGAAAACAGCAAAAAAGACTTGTAATTATTATTTAAAGCACAAAAACGCTATAAGTACATTAATACTCTCTCTCTCTCTGTTTTGCATATGTGTGTATATATATATATATATATATATATATACACACACATATGCAAAACAGAGAAAGTATATATATATATATATATATATATATTTCTCTGTTTTGTATATATGTGTGTGTATATATATATATACACATATGAAAAACAGGGAAAGTATATATATATATATATATATATATATATATATATATATATAATTATACAGTTATGAATCAATTGTACATTGCGACACGGAAATTTCTATGATTCTCATCATCAGGCAATGTTGCTGTTGGTTGTGCAAATGATTTGCAAATGGTTTGCTGTGTGTGTATGTGGGAAGGTATAAAAAAAGTGAGATTCCGAAATCGATTTTCTCCATATTGCTTTGTCGAAAACTTAAAAAATAAAAATAAATGTGTACAGTGCTCTACCTGTATGGGAGCAATATATTTCCAGGTGAAGAGGACTCAAGGATTTTTTTATTATTTTGAGCGCTCTGGCATTTATTTCATTATGAACAGGGCTCAATATAATGAGTATTATAGAGCTTAATATAATTATACAGTTATGAATTAATTGTACATTGCGACACGGAAATTTTTATAAATTCTCATCATCAGGCAATGAGAATCTATCTTGAAACATAGAAATTTCAAATACGACTGAATAGTGTGATCGATCCTGAGAGCTCCATATATTCGGCCTTGTGTCACATCTAAGACTCACTTAGAAAATTGCCATAAATTATTACCGATTCTGCACTTCGACTAGATTTAACGGATAACAAGCTGGTTTCACTAAATAAATTACGACTAAATTGTGCGATCCATTATGGGTCCGCAATGTTTCGGCCTTGTGTCACATGTAAGATACACATATATCATTTCGAGATTTTTATAAAAAAATGCTAAGCTTAATAAAATAGGTTAGAAAATAAAACGAGGATTTTATATTAATATGTTGAGTCATAAATTATTTCGATATTTGTTGATCTAAATCTATCTAAACTTATTTATAAATGGAACTTTGTCTATGTGTGTATGTGTGTGTGTGTGTGTGTGTGTGTGTGTGTGTGTGTGTGTGTGTGTGTGTCTGTGTCTGTGTGTGTCCGTTACCTATAGACTCCGAAACGGCTGAACCGATTTTCTTGAAAATTTACACAGTTGTACTATAAGCGTCTGCGAGTGTTCTTAGCTAGGTTTGTGTCGAGGTACCCCCGATAAATATCGAAAATCGATAATCGAAAAAATCGGGTTATAGAAGGAGTGGTCTGATTTTAATCAAATTTGATACACTCATAGATAAGGTTACAGTTCTTACAATAGTGCAGAAAATCAATAATATATATATATATATATATATATATATATAAAAGGCAAGACGTTTGTGTGTGTGTCTATTTATGTGCCTGTATGTCTGTATTTTTTCAGCCCTTTTATTTTAGTTTTTGCTTCGGGTTTGGTTCTAAGTAGGTATAATTGTAGTTCTTAGTCTCAGCCATGATGCCATTTACTCAGAGGACTTATTTAGCCTTCAAAATTCAGTTTACGACAAAAACTTATTTGATATTGATACCAGGATATCAACATTTGATTTACATCCATTCATTTTTCTTTCAGTCTACTGTTTTGCTTTAACTGGAAACAACTATTGCTTTTTAGTCTTTCGTACCAACGTCCAAAGAGTCTGAGTTTCAGGACCATGGATTAGTTTTAAAGCTTTTATTACACCCGAGCAACGCCGGGTTATACTGCTAGTGAAGTTAAGAAATAAAAATTATGTTTTAATAAATTTTATATTCACAGTATCTTCAATGACATGTTGACTATTTTCAGGCAGCTCTTCAATTTAACTGGAGTGAAATTTCGCAGGTTTTGATAAGAAAAGTATTGAAGCTAGTTTGAATTAAAGAATGTTTTCCCCGTCAAAGCATTTTTACAACGATCCAAAAAGGTACTAATCTGTTGGTGTAAGTATCAGGTGAACATGACGGGTGAAGTGAAAAACCAAATGCGTTATAATTTTGTTTCTCCTGATTTATACTTGTGGCAAGTGTACTTCTGTTGTCATTTCGGAGGATAACAATATTTATAAAGTTGAAGACGGAGTTTTCTTCCATCAAATCTTTATGCACGCATTGCGGAAGCTGAAGGTATTGATGTACATTTAATACTTTAATGCATCTTAATAATTCTTAATGAATAACAACCTGACAATCTATTTGCTCGTACAAGATTACTTTTATTCCATGTAGCTCAAGTTTTGGGATCAGTTGTTGAGATATGTTCTTGTCAATGTCTTTTGCGTTGAACATTGTTGGATGTTAGTGTCTCCCAAATATATTCTTAACTGCCAAGTATGATTAGTCGTTAGGATAATACAGTCGTCGTTATAATTTGTTCTCAAAGAGAGAAATTACTTATGACACAATCTTATCTATCTATCTATCTATCTATCTATCTATCTATCTATCTATCTATCTATCTTATCCCAGTCTGTCCCTTCCTTCCTTCCTTCCTTCCTTCCTTCCTTCCTTCCTTCCTATCTATCTATCCCAATCTGTTCCTTCCTTCCTTCCTTCCTTCCTTCCTTCCTTCCTTCCTTCCTATCTATCTATCTTATCCCAGTCTGTTCCTTCCTTCCTTCTTTCCTTTCTATCTATCTTATCCCAGTCTGTTCCTTCCTTCCTTCCTTCCTTCCTTCCTTCCTTCCTTCCTTCCTTCCTATCTATCTATCTTATCCCAGTCTCTTCCTTCCTTCCTTCCTTCCTTCCTTCCTTCCTATCTATCTATCTTATCCCAGTCTCTTCCTTCCTTCCTTCCTTCCTTCCTTCCTTCCTATCTTATCCCAGTCTGTTCCTTCCTTCCTTCCTTCCTTCCTTCCTTCCTTTCTATCTATCTTATCCCAGTCTGTTCCTTCCTTCCTTCCTTCCTTCCTTCCTTCCTTCCTTCCTTCCTTCCTATCTATCTATCTATCTATCTATCTTGTCCCTTGTTCCTTCCTTCCTTCCTTCCTTCCTTCCTTCCTTCCTTCCTTCCTTCCTTCCTTCCTTCCTTTCTATCATATCCCAGTCTGTTTCTTCCTTCTTGACTATCTATCTATCTATCTATCTATCTATCTATCTATCTATCTATCTATCTATCTATCTATCTGTCTGTTGAGATGTACTTCATTTATTTGCCATGTAAGATTAGTACTTCAGATGATAAATTACGATAACCTTGGTTCTCTTTTCTTACGCCTTCGAGGTACGTTTCTGTATATTCTAATTGTTTTTCTTTGACACTTACTACACAGTACGTGTCCCTTCGTTGATATCAATTCCCTCGATCTTCGGAAAAACCCTGAAATGACCCTTAACACCGCAAGGAGAGAAAAGCAAACGGTTGGATGAAGGTTATTTTCTTGTAATGTTCAATGTTTGCCTGCAATAAGACGACTTTATTTCCGTTAACTATAGCTTAGAGAAACGACCCTAAAGGTCAGCGCAGAGTCAACAATGTTCGGCGATGGAAACACTTATAAGCTTTAAATAATATGACCTGCCTTTTGCCATTCTGCCACTTCAGGTCATCGTATAACCTGAAGCCATTCTATAAGCAAATCGCAGCAAAATGTACACATATATTTGGTGGTATAATTTGTCTATATTTCAATGATTCGGTTACCAAAGTTCCATGTTTTACAACAAAGTTCATGTTCTTTATCCTACGTGTCTATTATACGCCCGATTAAATTCTTTCAAGACTTTGATTCGGAAATGAACATCAAGAACCTTAATGCACCATTTTAACTCTGTCATTTGAAACCTGACACTTCAAACTAGCACAAAAGACAAACGAATCAATCTTTGACCGATTCGCGGCCATCTTGGAATGGTTTGATTGACGAATAAACAGTAGTCTTACTTGACATGTCATTACCTTAGGAGGTTCTTAACATTTAAAGAATTTCAACTTTCACTTAAGTCGTTTTCTCTTCTCTGACGATATCTTGAATATACGGAATGTCATCAAATTTCTAAGATATTTCAGAAATTATTATTTGACTGAAAATTATATAAGAGAAATAACCGTTGCTGAACATCAAGAACAAAATAACATCTATTCTTTGCTTTTATCATTTTAATCTCTGCGCATGCGCAAAACTATTCTTCGTCGTCCGAAACCATGATCTTCATTACTCAAAGGTGTATTTAGTCGAGTTTCCTCTTTTTGTCTTCTTGATCGCTTTGTAACTACGAAGTATTCTACCGTCAGTTTTCTTAAATCAGTTCATCCCGAGCAACGCGATAACACCACTTGGACGCAAGGGCTACTGAAAACGAAAAAAAAAAATGAAAATACTTTAAAAGGAACTGGAAACCCAATCCTAAATAGAAAGCAACGTATATACCTCTTCTCTTATTCAAACGTCCGTAGGAGGATTGCTAACCGGGCGATAGACGAACATATCTACTACTTCTGAGAAGGTAGAAAAATAAACAGTAAATAAAATTTCAAGGTGTAAGCGGAGACGGTACACGTATAGATTTGAATTAGATTTTAGAAGGAAACTGTTGGAGATCTCTCCTTTGTATATGATAATGGACTCGACTTGAGCATACATATACTTCTGCCATAGAGAGCAGTTGAGAGTTATCGTAGAGATCCGTTAGAGTTATCGGAGAGTACCGGAACTGATACGTAAGTTACCGAGAGATACTGAAGTTACCCAGAGATTACCGTATAACTCTGAAATCCACTCAGCTAGAATAATATACACGGATATATTTCCAACGACTTCACTTCAAGATTTGTATATATGTATTTCTTACTAATAGTATTCCTGGATTACTAACCTGCGTTCAAGTTTGTATATCAAATTCAATATAACCTATTTTCCTATCTCAAATATCTGTTTTGTTGTTCATTATTTTGTGCGGTTCCTCACCCAGAATCCACAACAGAAACGGAAAACTAATCCTAAACAGAAAATAAGGGATAAGTCTCTTCACCTGTTCAAAAGATTGGGGAGATGTGCAAGCTGGATGATAGACGAATGTATCTACTTCTATTGAAGTGAGTATAGACTCAATTATTGCTTCTTTTTTTTTACAGTTCGGACTGTTGTTCTCATTTTTGTTGCCATGTTTACGACGTTTCTGGGATTGTACGCTTCGGCCTTCTTCGGGTGCTAGAAATTTTGAATCGAACCTTTTATTTCGATCACTGAGGTATATCCTTCTCATTCCGTGTGCGATGACACTTCCGGAAGTCATTTAGTTATCTTCCCTTAACTCAACCCTCTAAGTTATTTATTCACTTCTGCTGTAACTTGGTATTGAACTCACCACTCTTTGAGTCAAGTCACTGAAACTAACCGCACATAGGATGAAAATTATATACCCGGTGGTCGAAAAAAAGGGTTCGGTTTAAAATTCCTAGCACCGGAAGAAGGCCAGAGTGTACAGAGTGTGAAACGTCGTAAGCATGGCAACAAAGATGAGTACAACAGTCCGAATAGTAAAAGACAAATGCTAAATTATCGCTATCATCGTATTGACGTTTAATCCTGAATTCAGATTGGCATCTTTGAATATTTGCTTACCTACTAATCTTTATTTTTGGCGTTTTGATTTCTTTGTATTGACCGATGTATTCTTGTGCCTTCTAGTGTAAGTTACGACTATGAGTTCTACAGTTCAGTACAGTTTAAGATTTGAATGAGAAAATTTTGCTTTTATTCGCTGATTTGAAACAAGTATCTCTACCTTTGTTGTTTTGATCGCAACTTATCCCCCCCCATCGTCTTCAGGATTCCTTTATTTTGTCGTAGAATGTGTAACGAAGTACTGCTATTGTTCCATAAAGGGACTAGACCAGGTGGTTCCAAACATTTTAGAATCACCACCCATTATTCCTGACCACAGTTTATGGCTACCCACTCAAATTTACTGGGCAAAAACATATGAAAGAATATTGAAAATATTATTTATCGGAATGGGTGAAAATTGATTTCCTTTTTACGATGACGAAAGATTAAATTGAGCGCATGATACTGCTTGATACAACAACAGCCTGGCAATGAAAGACTGAGTCTATGTCAACAGAGACCGTTTAATCGATGCTAATGCGTAGTTATAGTATAAATTTTTAAAACCCATTAACATTCTGCTTGCGACACACCAGATGATTGCGACCCATAGTTTAGGAAATAATCGTCGGGACTATAATCATTATCTTCGAAGTTTTTATGTCGTAGAATGTGTTTATTGTCGTAGAATGTGTAACGAAGTACTGCTATTGTTCCATAAAGGGACTAGACCAGGTGGTTCCAAACATTTTAGAATCACCACCCATTATTCCTGACCACAGTTTATGGCTACCCACTCAAATTTACTGGGCAAAAACATATGAAAGAATATTGAAAATATTATTTATCGGAATGGGTGAAAATTGATTTCCTTTTTACGATGACGAAAGATTAAATTGAGCGCATGATACTGCTTGATACAACAACAGCCTGGCAATGAAAGACTGAGTCTATGTCAACAGAGACCGTTTAATCGATGCTAATGCGTAGTTATAGTATAAATTTTTAAAACCCATTAACATTCTGCTTGCGACACACCAGATGATTGCGACCCATAGTTTAGGAAATAATCGTCGGGACTATAATCATTATCTTCGAAGTTTTTATTTCTTTGTATCATTCTGCAGAATTTTCAGTACAGTCTAAAATATGAAAGAAAAATTATTGCTATTATAATTAACTAGCTGTATAGCCCGGTGTTGCTCGGGTGTAATGAAAGCTTTAAAACTAATCCATGTTCCTGGAGCTCAGACTCTTTGGACGTTGGTACGAAAAACTAAAAAGCAATAGTTGTTTCCAGTTAAAGCGAAACCGTAGACTGAAAGAAAAATGAATGGATGTAAGTCAAATTTTGATTTCCTGGTATCGATATCAAAAAATTTTTTTTCGTCGTAAACTGAATTTTGAAGGCTAAATAAGTCTTCTGAGTAAATGGTATCATGGCTGAGACTAAGAACTACAATTATACCTACTCAGAGCCAAACCCGAAGCAAAAACTAAAATAAAAGGGCTGAAAAAATTGAGCGCATGAACAACCCTGATTTGTTAAGTGTGTCAAAGCAACATACTGCTTGATACAAAAACAGCCTGGCAATGAAAGACTGAGTCTATGTCAACAGAGACCGTTTAAGACCGTTTAAGACCGTGTCAACAGAGACCTCCAGGAAAGTGACTTGTTAAGCCTTCTCAGGCTAAAGTTCTCGGCTGACATGAAGTGGAAAGACTGTGTTCAATCCATAGCTAGGTCTGTGTTAAGAAAGCTGGTTCATTGTATCGTGGTTCACGGTATCGTGAGAGACGATGATTCTCTCCAGAATCTATCTTACATATCTATAAGTCTAACATTCATTCCTGCATAGAACATTGCTGTCAGACATGGTCTGGTGCTGCTGATATACATGCAGATATCTTTGATAAGATCCAAGGAATAATCAGCAATATTATTTGTCCTGATCTGGTTGCTCGGCTTCATTCACTTTCACACCGCCGTAATGCTGTCTTTCCTGTGCTTTTTCTACTGATACTTTAATAAATTTTACTCGATAGTAGCTACACTTTATAAATTTGAATACAGTACTAGACTGGAGACGAGGGTTCATTAATTTACAGTTAATTATATGTCAATGTAAGTTCTATGCTAACAATTTAATTTATTGTACTTCTAGCTTATGAAATTCCCTTCCGGTTCGATGATTTCCAATCAACTTTATCTTCAAAAGATTTAATTCGATTTCAGTCGCCATCTAATTATTATTTTTTGTTCTCGCTCCTTAATAATATTTCTGTTTTTCACGCCTAGTAACCCCTTGTGACTTCGTAACTTTAGTGTCATACATGAGGTTAACGAAATTAAAAAAAAAACACTCAGCTAGTTAAGTACCCTACGTGATACATGTTTGGGTGATTATATCTCTTTCGCTCCATGACTGACAACGGTAAACTGGTTACCAAACAAGGCTACAAAACTCAATCTGTTCTGCTTTTCGGCCCATAGCTGGAGAGAGAAGAGACGGATTAATACATCTCCCAGGTGTATTTGCGCATAAGTGAATGTAACGAATTCAACTAGAATTTGAACTCGGCAATCCTATTTCTTATTCCGAGCCGATATCCGTTAATCCACAATGCGAAAAATCGTGGTTCAAATTAAACATATCAAAACATTCTGAAATACACAGTTTTGTTGAAATTAAAAGCAAAAGCCAGAAAAATAAGTCACCAAGAAACTAGAAAACACTAATATTATGAATTTATATGAAGAGATGATTTTGTATTAAAAAAAATCTGCTAGAAACTTTCACATGAAGCACAACCTTCGCAAAAATATAAAACTATAATTTTTTTTATATCTGAGATGTGGTATTGTGATTATTACGTTGTTATAATTATTGAGATGTAATTATTAGGTTCACAAGAATGTCCCAACTCAATTAGGAAGTGGAAAAAAAATCTTGATCTCAGTCTGGTGGAATTTTCAAGGAATACTGTATTTTGAGTTTGTTCAATACTGTCGCGCTATCATCGCTAATCTGTATTGGCAGTAGCTAAACCAAGTAAACGGCAAACTAAAGTAGGAATACCCTGTTTTGGTCAATCGAAGTCGGGTTTTCTTCCTGCAAGTCAATTCAAGGCCACACACAGCAAATTCAGGCAGATGAACGGTGTTGAGATTCATCAACCATTCAGTCCTCATGTGGCTCCGAGTGACTATGGCATATTCCTCTCAATGGTACATTTTCTCCGTGAACAGCGATTCAACAATTTTAATCAAGTAAAAGAAGCTTGTGGTCCGGTGGATATCGGCTCGGAACGAGAAACCAGATGAGCCGAGTTCGAATTCCAGTTGAATCCATTGCATTCACTTACGCGCAAATACCTTTGGGAAAGGTATTAATCCGTCTCTCTATTCCTTCCAGTTATGGGTTAAATAAAAGGACAGATTGGGTTCTATAGCCTTGGTCGGCAACTAGTCTACTGTAGAAAGCAATAGCAACCTACTGCAGGATAATCCTCTACCCAGTCAGTCATGTCTCTTTTGAGACATGATCGCCCAAGCGTGTATCACGTATGGCACTTAACTGACTGAAAAGAAGCTTGCTACGGATTTCTTTTATTAAAAGTCAGCGGACTGGTATCTGAGACAGATTCGGATGGTGGCTGATCGCTGGCAGAAGATCGTCGAGAAACATGGACTTTTTTCTGAAAAAAATAAATGTTGGTGATGCTCCATAAAATTTTGTTGCTTTCGTTACGCTTCCGAAATGAGTCAGGACTTTCTGTCCAACCTTATATTTACAGTATTTACGTTGTTCGAATTGCTGTCCTCATCTCCGTTGCTAAATTCACTACGGTTCGGCCGTTGTAGGCTCCGGCCTTCTTCAGATGATTGGAATTTTCTCAAGGACAAATGACTCAGTGGATAAAGGCGTTGAATGCAGTAGTCCAGTGATTCGACCTGAAGAATTGTGAGTTCGGTACCTGGCCAAAGTAAAGGCAAAGAAAACTTGGAGAGTAAAGTTAAAATAACTGAAGCTGAACCTGAGATATGCGTAAGGAAATGGAATGTAGAACTAGAACAATCTACTCTGCTGGATGTTAAATAAAGTGTTCGGTTCTAAATTCCACTCACCTGAAGAAGGCTGGTTTGTACAATGACTGAAACATCGTGAATATAGCTACAAGGATGTGTACAAGAATCCGAACAATGTAAACAGGATATATATATATTTAATAAAATCCCCAAATTTAAAGTTTTGACGCTCGTAAAAGACTGCATTCAATATATAATGGTCTATAGGGCCTTTTTTTTAAAATTTCATCCACTTTTTTGTTACAATATTAATTTTTGTTCAATTAATATTCCTAGAGTAACAAGCTAACAAATTTGGAGCTCACAGAAGGAATATAATCCCAATTCAATTTTTATTCCACCAGTAATCTTATTCTAGCTATGTTCGTGAATAGTCCAGGCAGATCTAAACTTCATATGTCTAAACCAACCGCTATATAGAAGCATCTTTTCGTATCAGTGTTTAAAATGGTTTCAACAGCATTAACACACTGGGTTCTATATAAAACAATCGTTTATCAAATCCTATAGTTTGACATTAAAGAATCACAAAGAGCTCCAACAAATAATAAAAATAGCATGACAACAGTTCGAAGAAAATATGTCACATACATTGAATCCATTATACAAAATCAGAATGAGGAATTAATATGCGTGTAGGGATCAGTTAAACATCTGTATAAGAGATAAAGAAATTAAAAGTAAGAAAGGGTGCGTTAGGGACAGTTTTGTCTAATACCGACAGATACTTCTTCTTCTGCTACTTTGTGTCATGCTCCTGCTGATCATGGCTCTCTGCTGATCATGGCTCTCCAAAATTCTGTTTTTTTGTAGCTATCACTAAATTTTATCCTTCAACACGATCCCGTAAATAGCCTCGTCTTATCTAGACACTCACGCGGATGTCATACACAGCATCAAATTCATTCCAAACTGTCGAAACCCTCTTCTTTATACACACGTCAGATGAATGATAAAAGTGGATTCAAGCGGATAAAACGTGTACACTACCGGCCATAATTATTAGGCCACCCCAGTTTTTTAAAAGAATTATATATTTCATACTATTTTAGTATTTATTGCCCAGCGGATAATTCTAAATGAAAATAGAATGATTCTTTTGTTATTATTTCTTTGCAAAATTTTACAAAGCAGCCAGGAAGCCTTTACTTCGGCCTTATAATAATAAGAAGAGACTGGCATGGGGAAGAGATCGCAAAAACTGGACACTAGAACAGTTCGTTATATTGTGCAAAAGAACTCTTCTATTTTCATTTAGAATTTTTTTTTTAATCATCTCACCCCAAGCAAGGCATTCCACTGCCACTATTGCGCATGGGGCTACATAGGGGAAGGTAAAGAGAAGGAGTGGTTAGTCATAGGGAATGTCAGGAGGAAGGTGACAGATGAGTAAGGATACCGAGGATGAGGGTTGGGCAGATGGGAAGAGTGTTTGATAGAATGGGAGCAGGTTAGTGTGTTAGAAGGTGTCTATTGACCTTACATTTAAACTCCTGGAGATTGTAGCCGTCGGGGAAGCAATCGTGTGGAAGAGAATTCCAGAGTCGGGAAGTGCGAGGAAAGAAACTGTTGGAGCAGAAGTTACGGCTGCATTTTATCGGTTTCACTGTAAAAGGGTGGGATCTAGTTGCTAATCTAGTATCTCGTTCAAATTCGTATTTAGTGGGCACCAGTGATCTAAGTTCATCGGAACAGAAGCCGTGAAAGTATTTATAGAAGAGACACAGGGAAGCCACGTCGCGCCGGTGGGAGAGAGACTGCAGGCGGTCTACCAAGTCGGTATCTATCACATTACAGACCCTCTTCTGAACCTTATCGAGAAGCCCGAGGAGAACAGCAGGGGCACCCGACCAGATATGGCAGCAGTATTCAATGCACGGGCGGATGGTAGATTTATAAATGTGCAGGATAGATTTAGACGGAAACTTCCGGGCCCTACACAGAGAACCGACTTTCATAGCAGCGGATTTAGCAATGGATTCGATATAGTCATTCCATTTGAGGTCCGCTGAAAGTGTGAGACCAAGGAGGCGTAGTGTTTTACTCTCTGGGAGGCAAGCCTGGTCCATGCTAATGGGAGGTAGGTGAGATTGTCGATGATGGTTAATTGAGAGTAGCTTCGTTTTAGAAGCATTAAAATTTACTAGCCATTTCTTACCCCAGTCCAATATGGATTGGAGGTCTTTTTCAATCTCTTTTTCAATTATCCACTTGGCAATAAATACTAAAAATAGTATGAAATGCATGATTTTTTTAAAACTGGGATGGCCTAATAATTTTGGCCGGTAGTGTATGTCATATTGAAAATGTTTCCAGTCATTGAATCTCGTGGACTGGAGTTATGAAATCATAAAGTTTACAGAACTTTACCAAATAAAAGACGGAACATGACGTGGAAAATTTCAGCACCGGTAAAAACTAAATTGTATAGCACATTTTAACTCGGAAAGAAAACAATAACATAATAGAGATGTTGATTTTTCACATTACTCTAAACAAGAAGATAGAAAGGAAACTCCCATTAGTATAAGAAAGGACAATAACAATTCTTAGGCATGTGAAACTTATTTTCTTGAAAAAGCTTTTTTAAGAAAAACATTTTATAATTTCAACTTAACGCTGTTTGTTCGGTCAATGATGAATATTTTTATTCAAGGAAATTGTTAATAGAATTAATACCATTAGCATTACCATGTATTCACTGTTAATTCCATAAGGTTAGTTAAGTGCCATACGTGATATCACGCTTGGGCGATCATGTCTCGAAAGAGACATGACTGACTGGGCAGGAAATTATCCCGCAGTAGGTTGCCATTAATTTCTGCTGTAGACTGGTTGCCGAGCAAGGCTATAGAACCCAGTCTCTTCTATTATTTGACTTATACGTAGTTGGGGAAGAAATGTATTATATCATTAAGTAGTAATTAGTGGGGGATCAGTTAATTACTTCATTACAATATAAAACTGATCCCCCACTTTATGACCAGTAGAAGCCTTAATCACGATTCCAATTATTATATTTAGTCAGTTAAGTGCCATACGCGAAACACGCTTGGGCGATCATGTCTCGAAAGAGACATGACTGACTGGGCAGGAAATTATCCCGCAGTAGGTTGCCATTACTTTCTGCTGTAGACTATTTACCAGCCAAGGCTATAGAACCCAATCTGTCCTCTTATTTAACCCATAACTAGAAGGAAGATATGGATTAATATCTATCCCAAGAGTGTTTGCGCGTAAGTGAATGCAATGAAATTCAACTGGAATTCGAACTCGGCTCACCGATTTCTCGTTCCAAGCCGATATACACTGCACCACAACGCACATCCGGAAGGTCTAAAACTGTAATAGTAGTGTACCCAAAGAGGCTCGACCTTATTACAACATTAATGGTTTTCTGACATCAACTCGCTCTCCATCGCTGACTTCAGTGTCTTTAATTCAATTTTCCTGTTTTCGTTCAGCAAAATAAATCGAATTATTTTGCTTCTATTTCTGCTTCTTGACATATTACAGTTTATTGCTATGCACATCACACTGTCCGATTTCCCGCTATTCTTTCTTTACATATTGTAATGACTTGAATCAAGAAGCCTGCAAACAGATAGCTGTAAAAATGCGTCAGTCGTCTCTCATTTTTCCGATGTTAGCAAAATTAATTTCCGTATTTCTTCTGCTTTATTGATTTATTTATTTAGCAAAAACCATTTATTATTTAAATCCAAACTCTATGTTGATTAATGATATGTAAGTTATTTTTTTAAGTTTACGTCAGAAATAAGCATGGACATTCCATCGATTGATAGATATCGTATTTACATTGTTCGAACAGCTGTCCTCATCTTCGTTGCTATATTCACTACGCTTCGGTAGTTGAAAGCTACGGCCTTCTTCAGGTGTTTGGAATTATCCTCAAGGACGGATGGCCCAGTGGATAAAAGTCTTGGTTACAGTAATCCAATGACTTCACTTAAAGAGTTGTGAGTTCAACACCTGGCCAAAGTAGAGGCGAAGAAATACTTGAAGAGTAAAGTCAAAATAAAGTGTTCGGTTCTAAATTCCACTCATCTGAAGAAGGCTGGTTTGTATAATGGCTGAAACATCGTAAATATAGCTACAAAGAAGTGTACAAGAATCCAAACATCAAACATATATGCATGGAAATGCCATCGATTGATAGATATCATATTTCATCGTATTTGCTTGCAAAGAACGTTGTGGTGCAGTGGATATCGACTCGGAACAACAAATCGGAGCAATAGATTTAATAAATCTCTACAAAGACATTCAACCGGAATTCGAAATCGGGGAGCCGAGTTCGAATTCCAGTTGAATTCATTGCATTCGCTTTCACACAAATACCCTCTGGAAAAGGTATTAATCCGTCTCTTACCTCCAGTTATGGGTTAAATAATAGAACAGATTGGGTTCTATAGCCTTGGATGGCTATCAGTCTACCGTAGGAAGCAATGGGAGCCTACTGCGAGATAATCTTCCGCCCAGTCAGTCATGTCTCTTTCAAGACATGATTGCCCAAAAGCGTGTATCACGTAGGGCCCTTAACTGACTGACTGACAATATTTCCGAGATTTTAACTATTTACACTACATATTTTATGCATTTTCATTGTTCGAACTTTGCCCTCATCTTTATTGTCATATTCACGTTTCGGCTGTAGTATGCTCCGACCTTCTTCAGGTGATACAAGTTGGGATTTCGAACCACTCGGTTAAACTGTTCTAATTCCACATACAATGCTTTTTCCTGGAAAACTCACTTTCAGTTGATTCTATTTAGTAACTCAAGTCTTCAAGTCTTTTTGGTTTTTTGGTTCACCCCTGCTATGGCAACGAATTGAACTCACACCTCTTGCGATCAAGTTACTGGATACTGCAACTAACACTTTTATCTAGAAAAGACATGTCATGAAGAACTAGAAGAATCATACTCAGTCGAAGAAATAAAACGTTTCGTTCAAAGTTCCAAAGTATATCACTAGAAGAAAGTCAGGGTGGACAACCGTCAAAAATTTCATGAGTATAATAATAAACATTGGGCCAGCAGTCCGAACAATGTAAATAGTGTAAAAAGTATTATGGCGTTTGATAGCGAAGTCAACTGGTATTTTGGTAAATATTGGTTTTCTTATAGTTCAATTTTGTATATAGTATTTGCTTATAATTTTTAACGATTTTTGGATAGAGGAAATGTTTAGCCCATTATGTAGATTAGACAGATAGATAGATAGATAGATAGAGAGAGAGAGAGAGAGAGAGAGAGAGAGAGAGAGAGAGAGATAAGTCGCGGATATTTTACTTATTTATCCGAGAGATTTTTATCATTTTATAGATATTGAACGGACTAAGATAGATAGATAGATAGATAGATAGATAGATAGATAGATAGATAGATAGATAGATGTTAAGGATAAGATGTTGAAGGATAAGATAGATAGATAGATAGATAGATAGATAGATAGATAGATAGATAGATAGATAGATTGTTGGAACGGACTAAGATAGATAGATAGATAGATAGATAGATAGATAGATAGATAGATAGATAGATAGATAGATAGATGTTGAACGGACTAAGATAGATAGATAGATAGATAGATAGATAGATAGATAGATGTTGAACGGACTAAGATAGATAGATAGATAGATAGATATATATATATATATAGATAGATAGATAGATGTTGAACGGACTAAGATAGATAGATAGATAGATAGATAGATAGATAGATAGATAGATAGATAGATAGATATACGAATGAATATAAACGAAAACATGCTGAAATGGCTAGGTTGATAAGTAGTTTTGAACAGATTGATCTTTGAAATATGTGAACAATCTGAGATAGATGGTTATGAACTGAGATAGATAGATAGATAGATAGATAGATAGATAGATAGATAGATAGATAGATATGAATTCTTATATGCAAAGATACTGAATGAATATATTTATCAAATGCTGACACTGCATTTTGAAGGCTTCGGTCGCAGATTTTCCACTTTCAAATAAAATTTGACGCTGGGGCATTGCGCGAATTATTCCGCCATTACAAAGATCAGAAGAACTTATCACGAAAGCGTTGAAAAATCATGCGACATAACTAAACCCACGTAAACAGTACGAATCCTATTGGTGGACTTACGCATTACACTGTTTACCCATTAGATTTAGCTTCTCCGGAACATTGAAAGTAAAAATATCAGTACATTAAGCACTGAAATTTTCCATAGCTATTTCGCATCTTCGTCTCGTATATACCAAGTCCATTCAGGATGTAGGTGATTATTGTTTTCTAGAGCTTCCGGTCTTTTGTTGTTCTGAGTATTTTGTAACACTTTACCATAACGCTTTGTCCTTGTTCTGCCATCCATTCCTTACGAACACTTTAAAGAGGATGCTTACATTTTCCTTGCCGGATCTTATTTTCAGTTCAAGACTCTCATTTCATTGACACGCATGGCGTCCAACCCGTTAAGAAAATTGTTTAACTATCAGCAATATACATTTTCTCAAATCAGTGATTCAAATGGCTTCAAGTAAATGAATCCTTTAGTTCTCGAAAACAATCATTTGTCAGATCTCATACAATATTAGTACAGGATCCTAGGCAAATAATTTTATGAACAATAGTATAAACCTCATAACGATTTTCAACAGCAGTAACTACTAAAATGAATATCACATATGAGCGGAAGGGAAAATAATGATATAATCTAGATGTTATCTTTCTATATAGTTTAATATTTTCTCAACATATTTCAAGGTTAGCTTGAAATTCCAGCAGATCATTGTATCGTACTTTATCAAACGATTTGTATAATCAGTAAAACATAGATTCACATCATTTTTGCGTTTACATTGTTCCGTCTATTATCCTAAGCAAAATTATTACATTCTCGCGTTTTACTGAACTCGCACTGTTTTTTATCTAATACCCGTTTGAATCTGCTGCGCGTTCTATTGCTAAGTGTATATGTGTAAAGTTTATTGCTCAAGAGTAAACTTGTTAAGTGTAGGTATCAAAAAGTAAATTTGTAAGGATGTAGGTATCAAAGAGTAAACTTGTAAAGTATAGGTACCAAAGAGTAAACTTGTAAAGTATAGGTACCAAAGAGTAAATTTGTAAAGTGTAAGTACCAAAGAATAAATTTGTAAATTGTATAGACCAAAGAGTAAATTTGTAAAGTGTAGGTACAAAGAGTAAACTTGTAAAGTATAGGTACCAAAGAGTAAACTTGGAAAGTATAAGTACCAAAGAGTAAATTTGTAAAGTGTAGGTACCAAAAAGCAGACTTGTAAAGTATAAGTACCAAAAAGTAAACTTGTAAAGTATAGGTACCAGAAAGTAAACTTGTAAAGTATAGGTACCAAAGAGTAAATTTGTAAAGTATAGGTACCAAAGAGTAAACTTGTAAAGTGTAGGTACCAAGGAGTAAATTTGTAATGTGTAGGTACCAAAGAGTAAACTTGTGAAGTATAGGTACAAAAAGTAAATTTGTAAAGTGTAGATACCAATGAGTAAATTTGTAAAGTGTAGGTAACAAAAATTATAATTGTAAAGTTTAGGTACCAAAGAGTAAATTTATAAAGCGTAGGTACCAAAGAGCAAATTTGTAAAAACAAATATGTACCAAAGAGTACATTTGTAAAGTGCAGGAACCAAAGAGTAAATCTGTAAAGTGTAGGTACCAAAGAGTAAATTTGTAAGAAAAAATATGTACTAAAGAGCAAACTTCTGTGTAAGTACCAAATAGTAAATTTGCAAAGTCTAGATACCAAAGAGTGAACTTGTAAAGTCTAGGTGCTAACGAGTAAATTTTAACGTCAAGGTACGAACGAGAAAATTTCTAAATTTAAGGTACCCAAAGATAAACTTGTAAATTCTTCGTGCCAAAGTGTAAATCTGTAAAGTCTAGGTACCAAAGAGTAACTTTTTAAAGTCTTAGTACGAAAGAGCACATTTGTAAAATCTAGGTACTAAAGAGTAAATCTATAAAATGTATGTACCAAAGAGTAAACTTGTAAAGTGTAGGTAACAAAGAGTAAACTTGTAATGTGTAAGTACCAAAGCGTAAATCCGTAAAATGTAGGTATCAATGAGTAAACTTGTAAAGTTTAGGTACCAAAGAGGAAATTTGTAAAGTCGAGGTGCCAAAGATTATCATAACATTTACAATGCAAATATTTATCAAAAGACACAGTGGTGGGGGTGAGGTTACGTTACGGCCCTGGGCAAGTAACAGAAACCGAGATGGTGTTGGGGTAAAATGTTTTGTTAGAATTCAAGTTCATACTTCCTACATTGGCACTAATTATTATTATTATTATGCGTTGAAGAAGTAAATCATATTTCCATCCTATCTGATAAGGATATACACATGTATCCACAGCGGTAGCCAGTCTAATAAGAACGTACCAGACGTATGCCTCACTGCCAAATGTACGTGATACGGTTACAGGTTTTGATAAAAGTAGCACAATTATTATTATTATTATTATTATTATTATTATTATTATTATTATTATTATGTCATTTTTCATCATATTTCGATTTCTGCTATGGTTGCACTACCAACGAAGTCTGCGGGAAGACCTAAGGCAGGTCGTGGCGTGCTGTTATGGCTCCATTTCATGTTTTTTCTATCTTCCCCATCATCCCTAGCGTTACATTGACAAAGTTCTCCTTAGTGTGTGGGCTGTACTTAATAAGACAATTTTTTGTATATCTCTTAAGCTGGGGTTTCCAGGGATTCTTTCAATGTTTTGTTTTGTTCCATTTTTTATATTTCCAAGTGCACCTACTATCAGTGGCAAAACTCTTGTTTTCAATTTCCACATTTTTTCTATTTCAATTTCCAGGTCTTTATATTTTGCCAGATTTTCAAATTACTTGGTTGCTATGTTACAATCCGCTGGACAAGCCATATCAATCAACAGGCAAACGCTTTCTGGTTTTTAACAATAATGTCTGGCCTGTTTGCTTCAATTTTTCTGTCTGTGTAGATGGTGTAATCCCATAGAATGGTTACATCTTCTATTTCTGTAACCGGTGCTGGGTGATGTTCATACCAGTGTTTGTTTACAGATTTTCCATAATGTTTGCACATTGCCCAATGTAAATATTGCCCAACTCTATCGTGGCGATTTTTATATTCATTTGGAGCAAGTACAGAGCAGCCTGAGATTAGGTGGTCTATTGTTTCTTGGTGTTTATCACAAAACCTGCATTTTGGATCCATATTATTATGCATAATATTTGCCTGAAAGTTTCTAGTGAAAAGACTTTGGTCTTGTGCTGCAACAATAAAGCCTTCAGTTTCAGACTTTAATCCAGATGCACGTAACCATCGATGAGTATTAACTTTGTCAACATTGGATTTATTGGCACGTTCTGGATATTGGCCATGCAGAGGTTTGTCTTGCCAGCGCTGTTTCATCTGTTCAAGAGCTTTATCTTTGGCTTTCATTTTCATATTTTTTGCCGCAATAGTTGGTTCTTGGCTTCTGTTTTGCTTTTCTACAGAATCTACTAACTGTAAATCTTGTTTGTATTTACTGCCTTCTTTTATTATTGAATATTTTTTCTTTCTTTCTTCATGTTGCCTTACTAATTGTATCATCCAATTCTTTGTTGTTTCTATGTATGTTAGTAAGCCAATAGTTGTTGTCTTGTATGACAATTCCAGCTGAATAAGACCTCTTCCACCTTCTTTACGGGGTATGTATAGACGGTCTACATCAGCCTTTGGATGATGCATCTTATGCTTAGAAAGAAGATTTCTTGTTTTAGAATCCATTTGCCTGATGTCGTTTAGAGTCCAGTTTAAGAGGTTGAAGCTATATTGGACAACTGGGATTGCAAGGCCATTAATGGCCATAGCTCTGTTCTGAGAATTCAATTCAGTTTTTAATATCATTCGTAGCCTTCTATAGTACTCTTTACGCACTATTTCTTTCATTGTTTTATGGTGAATGTTTTCACTCTCATTTACACCTAGGTATTTATAAGCTTCTTCTGGTTTCAATTCTTTTATTGTTACAGCAGGGTCTAAGCTAATTGAGGATGTTTCTTGTATTGATCCACGTAAAACTGTAGCTTTAGCACATTTATTCAAATTGAATTTCATTCCAACGTCTTCGCTGAAGCATTTTACAGTTTGCAGAAGACCTTCCAGCTCATTATCATTCTTAGCATATAACTTTAAGTCATCCATGTAAAATAGATGGCTTATTTTCTTTTGGCCTATTTTATAACCACATTCTCTCTTATTAAGTTGACTGGTTAGTGCTATTAATGATATGCAGAATAGTAAGGGAGATAAAGAATCACCTTGAAATATACCTCTTTTGATGTTTATTTCATCAGACTTATAGGTTCCATTTATATGATTGAGGTAAAGGGTTGTTTTCCATATAGACATGCACTGTTTGATGAAATTGATGATGACGAGTGATATCTTGTATATATTTAAAGTCTTTAAAATACAGAGATGTGGCACACTATCGAATGCCTTTCGATAATCTATCCAGGCAGTACTAAGATTTTTCTTTGTACTGTAGCAATTGTGGTTGTATGAACATTTTCTTCCGAGTCCCAACCACCAAAGGCCTAAGGTCAGAAAGAGCTTCATGAAATTTTTCACTGATCACTATAATTAAAAAAAAAGAAACAAAGACCGCACACATTTTACATAGATAAAGCTGTTTGTAATGAGTGAGCTGTACTTGTGAGTAATTTTTTGTATTTCCTTCAAGCATGAACCACCAGGAATCCATTCAATGTGCCTATCAGAACCTTTTCCAATAAATCTAAATGCTCTATCTACAACTCTTATTATTATTATTATTATTATTATTATTATTATTATTAGTAGTAGTAGTAGTAGTAGTAGTAGTAGTAGTATTGTTATTTGTTTTAAATGCTGTTCTATGCACATTTCCATCCGTCTCCAAACCAAAAGCCTCCTGTCGGAAAGTGCTTCATGTCACGAGGGAAGATAGAAAATCAGGCGTAGCTGACCACATATAGAGTTAGAAAGGGAATTACCTATGAGATGAAGTTGAAATAATAGATTAAAAAAGTCAGTGGAAACTCTATAAACATAAGGAATCAGCACATATGCTAGGCTTCAAAAATATCTTAAGCCGACTAAGCATGAAGATGAATAAAATAAGGGAACGAGTAATACGGAGTGCCAAAGAAAAACATTAGTGTCCAAAATTGCAATATGAGCTCTGGTAAAAAATACTAGAGAAAACCATTAACATCAAAAATTGCAATATTAACTCTGGTTTTAAAAAAAAGGATTACTAGACTTAAGGTTTATAAGTCCCAAAAATTCAGTTGTTTTTGTCCTTAAGGACACGTGACCCAGTGGATATAGACGTTGGTTAGTTCCTGTGACTTGAGTTCAATACAAGGCTACAGAAGTGGTGAAACAAGTAACTAGCAGGGTTAGAGGGAGATAACTCATGATTTCCAATCGAGGTATTACTACACAAGGAATGAGAATGATATACCCCAGTGATTGTAATAAAGGGTTCGGTTCGAAATACATAGCACCTGAAGAAGGTCGGAGCGTACAACGGTCGAAACATCGTACAAATGGCAACAAAGATGAGAACAATAGTCCGAATAATGTAAATAATGTTAATACTGGGCTTCATGACATTTTTTATTAATCATTTTCATTAAAAAAAAAAACCAAATATCACACACAATTTACATAGGTAAACCTTTTTGTAATGTGTGAGTTGTACTAGTGATTACTATTATTATTATTATTATTATTATTATTATTATTTCTGAATAATATGTTTGCATAAATAGATGTTAGTACTTATCTTTCATATAAACTAACAAGAGAAAAACAGAAATGCAAAAACAAGAATGTGAAATTTGCGTATAGTTATTCGTATTAGAAGACCATTATACTTTATCTGTTGTCGAGACAAATGCAATACCACGCCTAATTTCATTTTCTCATTTTGAAGCGCGAGCATTTTGTTTCAATTTCCGTAAATCTATCAGAAAACTCCCAAGAACGTTACCCAAAGTAATCATAGAATTCTTTATAGACTATTACAATTTTTTTCCTAAAATACTGCTTAGATTCCCAAAACAATTTGTAAGAGAATTACTCAGTATACAATGGTTTTGTTTTTGGGGATTTATCAGGAATGGCGATGAGCAGTGGTAAGACTAAAAAATAAAAAATAAAAAAAACATGACCATCAAATGAGAAATAAAGAAATGCTGAGAAGAAGAATGTGATTGCGATACGGTAAAAAAAGAAGAAATGCAATTATTTCATAATGATGAGGTTTAGACGGAAAAAAAGAAAGAAAGCAAAAAAGCTTAAGGCAAGTAAAAGAAAGAAAAAAGAAAGAAATCAAAACAGTTAAAAGATAGAAAGGAAAAAGCAAGACAGATTAAGAAAAGAAAGTAAAAAAAATTAACGCAAGAAAAAGAAAGAAAGAAAGAAAGAAAGAAGACAGAAAGCAAAAAAGATTAAGGCAAGAAAGAAAGAAAGGAAGAAAGAAAGAAAGAAAGAAAGAAGAAAGAAATCAAAAGAGTTCAAAGACAGAAAGAAAGCAAAACAGATTAAGGCAATAAAAGAAAGAAAGAAAAAGAAAGAAAGAAAGAAAAACAGACTCAGGCAAGAAGAAGAAAGAAATCAAAACAGTTAAAAGAAAGAAAGAAAGAAAGAAAGAAAGATTAAGGCAAGAAAAAGAAAGAAAGGAAAAAGAAAGAAATCAAAACAGTTAAAGAAAGAAAGAAAAAAACAAAAATAAAAAGACAAAACATTAAAAAGATAAAAATTCTAAAAGAAAAATATAGTAACCAACACTGGAAAAATCGCAAAAAACATGAAAATTAACTCGATAGATGAAGAAAGAAAAGAAAAGAAACAAGAGAGCAAAGTAAAACAAACAAAGAAAGAGAAGGAAAAGGAAGAAGAAAAAGAAAGAATTGACAGAAATAAAAAACAGAAAACATTGAAAAGATAAAAATTCGGAATGGTAATCTATTATGAAAAATCGAAAGAAGGAAGAAAATTAAATTGATAGATGAAGAAGAAAGAAAAGAAATAAAAGAGTCAAAGAAAGAAAGAAAGAAAGAAAGAAAGAAAGAAAGCAAAACAGATTAAGGCAAGAAAAGAGAGAAAGAAAAAGAAAGAAAGAAAGAAAAACAGACTCAGGCAAGAAGAAGAAAGAAATCAAAACAGTTTAAAGAAAGAAAGAAAGAAAGAAAGAAAGAAAGAAAGAAAGAAAGAAAGAAAGGTTGAAATAAAGGAAACTACTGAAAGAATAAAACGGTAAATAGGAAAAGAAAGATTACAGCGGTGTTTGTAACGTGGAATGAGAATGTGGGATGGTTTAACGAAAGAATCCGAAGATAAAAGAAAGGATATAAACAAGTATTTATAGAAGAAGAAGAAGAAGAAAAGAAGAAGAAGAAAAGAAGAAGAATGATGAGGAGGACGAGGGAGAACAAATTCGAGAATATGGATAAATTACAATAGATGAATGAAAAACAAGAAAACAAAACTAGAGAGGAACTGTAATATACACAAAAGAACAAAAAAGATCATTGTGAGGAAAACATCAAATAGATAGAAACTGAAAGAAAAAATGTATCTTTCTATTTGTACGGAAAAGAGACTTTTAAATTAGGATTTATAAACGAGAAGACAATTTAAAAAAAAGAAAAGAAATCTGATTTTTAAAAAAATCTCCAAAGGAATAAAAATAAAAGAAAAGCCATTCGGTTTTCTGTTGGGCATTTCTAAAAAGATAAAGAATTTTGTTTTTATTTTTTGTTTTCATTATCCGAATGGAAATGTACTTTCTGACAAAAGATCAAATGTTAGATTGGCTTTGGTCACTAGGTTAAATGAAATGTCACAGGGTGAACTGCCATAGTGTTAGATTTGTTAATAATTATAATCGAACTGTGCTTAACGGGCACATAAAACTTCGATCTCCCTGTTTCTCTCTATCACTCTCACTCGCTTCTTTTCCTCTCTCTCTCTCTCTCTCTCTCTCTCTCTATCTATCTATCTATCTATCTATCTATCTCTGTCTCTCTGTCTCTATGTCTGTGTTTATCGAGATAAATATTAACTTCTGTATAAGGGTGGATATAAAAATCAGCGGATAGATAGATAGAAATGAACAAACCTAACATAAATAGATAGATAATTAGATAGATAGAAACAGACTGATTATAGATATATAGAAAGAAAGAAACATATAACTATATAGATACGTACATAGATAGATAGAAGTCTATTATAGATATATAGAAAGAAAGAAACATGTATTATAAATATATAAATACGTACATAGATAGATAGAAGTCTATTATAGATATATAGAAAGAAAGAAACATATATTATAAATATATAGATACGTACATAGATAGATAGAAGTCTATTATAGATATATAGAAAGAAAGAAAAAAGAAAGGGAGAAAGAAAGAAAGAAACAGATTGAAGATATTATATAAATATTACATGGTGACTGTCAGTTTCACATATTAAGTACCGTATATTTCCGCGTATAAGGTGACCTGTAAATCTTACAAACTCACCACTAAAATAGAGCTATCGTCTAATACAACAGAAAGCTAACCTTAAATGCTGTGGTGTATTGGCACTGGTAAGTAGGCTCCAGCATTTAAGGTTAGTTTTCTGTAACTGTTCTATTAAACAATCGCTCTATTTTAGTAGTTAAATTTTAAGATTTCAAGGTGTCCTTATGTGGTGTTTTGGCACTGGTAAGAAGGCTAGCCTCCACCAAACAATCAGTTTGATGAACCACATAACGAAACTCATTGTCCGAATCCTGATGAATAGAGCGCGAAGCAGAATCAGACCGGATATAGAACAAGAACAGTTCGGTTTCGTCAAAGACACTGGAACAAGGAATGATATATTTATGCTTAGGATGCTATTAGAAAGAGTGATACAAATTAAAAAGAGCGTCTACCTATGTTTTGTAGACTAAGCCAAGGCGTTCTACAAAATACGTCACAAATAACTGATAAAAAATACTCAGCAAACTTGACATATTTGGGAAAGACATTGGTGTAATCAAGAAACATTATTGGCAGCCAACCGCCTGCATACGGACAGGTAACGAATTCAGCAGATATACAAAGATAGAAAGGGGCGTAAGACAGGAGTTTAAATGTAAGGTCAATCGACACCTCCTAACATACTAACTCGCTTCCATTCTTTCAAACACTCTTCCCATCCTCCCAACTATCTATCACCCCCCTTCTGATATTTCCTATATCTAACCACTCTGTCGGTTCTCTGTGCAGGGCCCGGAGGTGTTTTCCGTCTGAATCTGACCTGCACATTTATAAATCTACCATCCGACCGTGCATTGAATAGTGTTGCCATATCTGGTCGGGTGCCCCTGCTATTCTCCTTGGGTTTCTCGACAAGGTACAGCGGAGGGTCTGTAATGTGATCGATACTGACTAGGCTGACCGCCTGCAGTCTCTCTCTCACCGGCGCGACGTGGCTTCCCTGTGTCTCTTCTATAAATACTTTCGTAGCTTCTGCTCCGATGAACTTAGATCACTGGTGCCCCCTAGGTTCCATTCTTTCAAACACTCTTCCCATCCTCCCAAATATCTATCACCCACTTCTGACATTTCCTATATCTAACCACTCTTTCTATTTACCTTCTCCTATGTAGCCCCAAGCGCAATAGTAGCAGTGGAATGCCTTGCTTGGGGTGAAACGATTAAAAAAAAAAGACAAGGATGTGTCCTTTTATCAGTTCTGTTCAACTTGTACAGCGAGATTATTCTGAGGACCCTAGAAGATATGACAAGATTCGTCATCGGTAGTCACAACAATCTGAACAACATAAGATACGTAGATCATACAATGTTGATAGCTGACACGGAAAGTAAACTACAAGACCTCCTGAGAAAGATAGATGAAGAAAGTCGAAAGAAAGGACTACAAATAAACCAGAAGAAAACCGAATGTATGGTCATCAGTAAACAAAGGAGTGTAAAATCCCAATTACAGATTGGGGGTACTAAAATCAAGCAGGTACAAAAAGTTTTGGGAAGTGTTCTAACAGAAGACGAAGAATGCGGCAGTGAGATCCGAAAATGAACTGGCATGGCGAAGGACGCATTCCAGAAGCTGAATAGGGTACTAAAACACGGGAAATTTTCACTAGAAATAAAGAAGAGAGTACTGGATCGCTGTCTGTTCTTTAGTATGGCAGCGAATGCTGGACAATATCATCAAAGATAAAAGAAAAACTTGAAGCAACTGAAATAAGGTTCTACGGAAGGATGCTGCGGATGTTATAGCTCGAGCATGTGATCAATGACGAGGTTCTGGAAAGAACAGAAACAAAAAGAAAATTAATACTGAGCATCAGGACGAGACAGCTGACGTTCCTTGGATATGTGATGAGGAGTAAGTGCTTGGAGAACCGGATACTTCTATGTCAGATAGAGAGACAGGGGAAACAGAGGAAAGCATATTTGAAGGGTCTGAGCAGGTGGATGATAGAGCGGGGTTTGGTTGGAGTAACAGGAGAAAACGTGCTAAGAGCCACCAGGGATAGGGAGACGTGAAAGGCCATGATCTCCTACGTACTGAAGGACCATGCCATATAGAAGAGGAAGAAATAGGTTAGTATACTTGCACCATGGATCGCCGTAGACTAATAACAGCCTCGGTATGATAACTACAGCTGTAAATTTTTCTAATTAAAACATTTTACATTATAATTCTGGGCTACAGTTATAAATGTAAAAAAACTACTTTTATTTCTTGATTTCACATCAAAATATTCAAGAGACGATTAAGCAACAATTTGCAAACGTTCCCCTGAACAACGCGCACAAGAATCAAGTAACGTAAACAATAATATCGTTCTTGATTCGTAAAGCAATGTCTGCGTTCACACCAATCATTATTTATCATAGAAGAAAATTACTGGAAATTAATTGAAACTCACCTGAAGCGAGCTAAATGTGTAATGCTCCTCATGCCAGTAACATTTTCACTGAGCTTCTCTACTGCATATGATTTCATTGAATTTCTTTAAATGTGTTCCTCTCGAATTTTATATTTAAATTGGGGTCATCAGGAGTGAATGGGCACCATTTCGAGGCCTTTCTCTCAACGGCTTCACTTGCACACCAGCCCCCACCAACTAGTCTCAGGCCCCATTATAATGATATACAGGTGTGTTCTAGAGATGTCTAACGGCGAAATTAGATTTGCGAAAAATTTAGAAAAACGGCAAACCTCGCGTTCCGAGAATGAAACGTGAGCATCATTACGCATTCACGATCGGTCATGTCATCATAGTAGAGTTAAATAACACAATTTGGGATAACATACAATCTATATTTCTACTTACTATTTCATTCTTGTTATATTTCATTATCATTGTCGTGTTAAATGGCAACAACATTTAGTACAACGTGAAAACTTTATTTTTCAGTAACATACGTTGTACAGTATTTTTTGATTTGCGTTGTGATATATCGCGAAAAGGAATAAAGTATAAATTGGTCAGTTGAAGAATGAAACTCCACACTAGGAATAAAAAAAAAACAGATTTATTGTATTCAGGTACAATTAACAATAATACGCATATAAGCAAGCCACGGGTTGGAGCGGAATCGACTATCGAATAGTGAATGCCTTCGCCTAAGACCTTTTTGTATTTACTAGCCTTCTCACGCAAGGCCAGATGTGACACATGGTCATTTTATAGTGAGCATTCCCGGTCATGTAGCCGGGCCAAAAAATGTCTGTCTATTTTTCCCAGTCGTGGTTCTACCCTTCGGCGGAACCACGACTGGGTTTGTGCTCTCTGCTCGGAAGCAGAGAGCGCCCTCTACCCTAAGGCAGAGTGCTGACAGTGTCATAGAAAAGTCAGGCGAATGCCTAAAACTTTTTCTCATGTCGTACGGCTCGTTACCGTCTTTTATAAAGTAAAGCATTCTATTCTCGGGGATGGTAGGATGTTCCACGATAACAATATATATATATATATATATATATATATATATATATATATATTCTAAACATATGCTGTTAAATATAAGAGACAATGAATGTTTATTATGTTTAATCATGAGCCGTTCTAAACGTCGTATTTTTGCTTCAATTTCAGTTGAAAATAAAGACAAAAATTCTCCAACATTTGGATAATTATTTATTGATTTTCTTCTAAACTTTCGGCTCACATGAGCCATCTTCAGAGATGTTGTTTAGACTGAAAAATTATGACATCCACCATCACCGACGATTTTATTTTGTGTTGACATAAAACTCCGCTTGGCAACGGCAATAGTTACCAAAAATTATAAACGCAGTTCTTAAATTTGCGATGCGGTTTTATGACGTCACACCGCGTGATAGCGCAAAATGACAACAAAACCATATAGTCAAATGCAATGTAATATGTTATTTCCTGATTTAAAGATGATTTTGTTGTCATTTTGCGCTATCACGCGGTAAATTCCCAAATGACTTGTTCGGAGCCCCGAAGACGAAATAAAAGTACGACACAGAAAACTATCGCCAGTTGAGAAAATACGAGCAAACTTAACACGTCCCTTGGGGATTAACTATTTACACCTGCTGAACATTTCATTCGATATTTTTTTGAAAAGGCCCATTGGTTGCTTTCACATGATTCTGTCCAGTTTTTTAATGTCTTATCACTGCCCAAACGAATAAAAGGTCAAAACTTGACAAAGACGAAATTTGTATCCAATATCTCTTATACAATTCGCAAATGGCTGGCCTTATCTGTTTAATTTGTAATCATCAAACATTTTAAATGGATCTCATCACTTCTGAATATTCTTGTTTAGCGATCACTTTTTGCAACTCCCTTCGGTGTTTTACTGTTTTAAAACTTAGTTCTTATTTAAAACTCAACATAACATTTAGAGTGGTTATAAATTATATTTCATTTCTATGAACTAAATTAACTCATTTCATCAGACCACACTATATTCGTTCCATTCGTTACAAATGAACTAATTTAGTCTATAGAAAAGAATTATAATTTACAACCACTGTAAATGATATACTGAATTTTTCTTTATAAATTTATTGCTCTTTTCAAACGAAATTAATCTTCTGATACATTTAAATATGACTTTGATTTGAGACGTTGAATACCAAAAGTCTTCATTCCAATGACAGCCCTTTGTTTCGTAATGGGGAAAACAAAAACGATTCTAACATCGCAAATAGATATGTCTAGCATTCCAAAAATAGCACTTAGTAACACCATTTTTTTACCTAAGGGAGCAACTAAAGGGCGCGATGTCGTCTAAATCAAGCAAAAATTAAAAGAACACGGACACCTCATTTTAACAGATATATTTACGAAAATTACACAAAAATATCTTGAAATACGTAAGAATAAATTCATTCAATAAAAACGCTATTGGTTTTAACCACGGCCCCCCAGACGACTTCGGAATCCCCTGCATCTCTTCTTGACGGTTACCTTGTTTAATTTGGTGAACGCTGCTAAAATATTTGCCTTCAGTTCATCTTTGGTGTTACAAGGAGTTTTATTGGTCTCTCGCTCAACTTCACCCCACGAAGGTGGTTGCAGTCTGGGGAGTTAGATAGCCAGAGATAAAGGGTGATGACGTCGCAGAAATTGTTTAAGTCCTGCTGTTAGACATACGATCTTTCAGGAGCCACCTTCTCGACTCAAGACAGCACTACCTTCTCAAAGCATTTGATGGAGGTCTCCTTGTTATCTTTGAAGCCATCTCCAAATCGTGAGATCATTTTTTTATCAGAACGTTTAGTGTACGCATCCCGAACTGTTGTATCTTCTTAGTCCTCATCAGGCTCATCTAATTTTTTCCAGATCCTCTATTAGAGCCTTCAGAACGAATGCCAAGAAGTACACCCAACCGTTTCCAAAAATTAAATTACGCCTTGGTGCTTCTTTTTTTCTCACAGACGGTGGTCAATTTATCCTTCTATACTCTGCAAGCGATAAAATAAAAAAAGAAACGCGCATGTTCAAAACTCAAAATATATAATGGCAACAATTTATACATTGCACTCCGTATTATTTTTTTATTTGATTACGCCTAGAAAGTATGAACAATGTATAATATCTCCTTCCAAACTTTTCCGTTGTGGCCAGGATAATGATATATCTGAAATGTACCTGTCTCCATAAACAAAGCTGCTGTCAATTAACCACCACAGACAACCGCACATCCCTCCGATTAGCATGGAACAGGCTTGCCCCCACAGAGAGTAAATCACTACGCCTGTTTGGCCTGACACACTCAGCGGACCTCAAGTGGGATGACAACGTCGAATCCATTGCTACATCCGCAGCTATGAAAGTCGGCTCTCTGTGCAGGGCCCGGAAATTCTTTCCGCCTGAATCTATTCTGCAATTATATAAATCCACCATCCGCCCGTGTATTGAGTACTGCTGCCACATCTGATCGGGTGCCACTTCTATTCTCCTCGGGGTTCTTGGTAAAAATACAGCGAAGAATCTGTAATGTGATTGATACCGACTTGGCTGACTGCCTGCAGTATCTCTCTCATCGTCGTGACGTGGCTTCCCTGTGCCTCTTCTATAAATACTTTCATGGCTTCTACTCTGATGAACTTAAATCACTGGTGCCCCCTAGATGTGAATTTGCATGAGATACTAGATTGGCAACTAGGTCCCACCCTTTTACAGTGAAACCAATGAAATGTAACCGCAATTTCTACTCCAACAGCTTCTTTCCTCGCACTTCCCGCCTGTGGAATTCCCTACCGCATGCTTTCTTCCCCGACGGCTACAACCTCCAGGAGTTTAAATGTAAGGTCAATAGACACCTCCCAACACGCTAACTCACACCCACTCTCTCCAACTCTCTCCCTATGTACATCCTAAGTCGTCTATCACCCTCCTTCTGACATTTCCCATACCCAATCCCTCTATGTAACCCCTGCGCTATAGTGGCAGTGGAATGCCTTGCTTGGGGTGACACGATTAAAAAAAAAAAGAAATTAGGAAAGCTGGCGAATGTGAACATTCTCGCTCCCGTAGCATTTATTTATTCTTGGTTTCGACAAGAGAGACTAGAAAAAAATTAGAAGTTAATAGTTTTTCGCTATTCAAACTTATGCACTAAATTTTTAACGAGTCAACAACACTTCCACAAAGTCTCCCATCATGTTGTCGTTATATAGTCTTTGGTAGCGTCGTTCAAATGAAGTATACTCTGCAGAGTATTTGGGGAAGAATACAGAAAATGTGAAAGCTAAATCCTAAAGAGCCTTTGAATAATGAAAATTTCCTGAAACACGGAAAGTGCGACGCTGACTTCCGAAGGCGTATTGGCATTCCAAAAGTAACGAATGCTAAACAATTCCGTCAAATACGACCGAAGTAACATTAATGTGGTTCTACAGAAGGATGCTGAGGATACCATGGACCAAACATGTTAGCATCAACGAGGTATTGTAGAGAATGGAAACGAAAAAAAAAATTATACTTAGCATCAGAAAAAGACGATTGAAGTTATTGGACACGTAATAGGGAAGGCAGGATTAGAGAATCTAATACTCACGGGACGGATAGTGAGAAAGAGAGACAAGAGAAAACAACACATGACATACTTGATGGGCTTGATCAAATGGATGGAAGACAAGGGTTTGTGAGAATTACCGCGACAAAAGATATTAGGAGCTACATGGGATAGGATAATGTGGAGAGCCATGATCGACTACGTTCTGAAGAAACACGGCACATAGAAGAAGAAGAAGAAGAAGAAGAAGAAGCAAAAAATTAAGAGTAAAATTAAATATTAAGAAGCAGGAAAACCGTTAAAACAAATAAAAGCGTAATGGTGAAAGGAGAGAAAATCGTGGACGGAGAATATGGATAACGGGAAAGAATAGCAAATGATTGAAGGCTGTGGAGAGCCATGATACTGAAGACAGAAGGGGCAGAAGTAGTTTGTGCAAATGGGTGGCAGAATATGGAAAGAGAGACGTAATCATTGTTTAGTATTGCAAACGATTGAAAGTTGTGGAGAGCTACGATACTGAAGGCAGAAAGAGACGAATCGAAAGAGCGAGTAACATAATTTAGTTTGTGTAAATGAGTGTCAGAATATCAACTTGGAAAGGTATCCATTGCTTAAAACTACAGATGTTTGGAAGTTGGCGAGAACCATGAAAGCTACCAAACTAGTTTGTATGAATATATGGTACAATAGTAACTCGGATGGAAAGTAAAAGGATAAATATTATTTAAAACTGTAAAGGCTCGAAGGATGTGCGTTGAGGTGCATTGGATATCGGCTCGGAACGAGAAATCGGGGAGCCGAGTTCGAATTCCAGCTGAATTCATTGCATTCACTTACGCGCAAATACCATTGGGAAAGGTATTAATCCGTCTATTCCTTCCAGTTATGGGTCAAATAACAGGGCAGATTGTGTTCTATAGCCTTGGTCGGCAACCAGTCTACCGCAGAAAGCAATGGCAACCTACTGCGGGATAATCTTCTGCCCAGTCAGTCATGTCTCTTTCGAGACATGATCGCCCAAAACGTGTATTACGTATGGCACTTAACTGACTGACTGAAAGGATCGAAAGTTTGTTTTTTATTTTAGTTGTTTCACCCCCAAGCAAGGCGGTAGCGCCACTAATGTTCAGGGGGCAACATAAGAGAAAAAGATTAGATAGGAGGAGAGTAAAGAGAAATACAAACAAGTTATAAGGGGTGTCAGAGAAGGGAGCAAGAGAAGGGTGGGAATACAGGTGTGATGACAGTTGCAGATGTAGAGAGAAAGGAAAAGATATACAGGGTAATGTAAAAAGAACTGAAGCCAAGTGGCTAAGAGATGGGTATTGAGATTGCATTTAAATTCCTGGAGGTTGTAGCCGTCAGAAAAGCAAGAATATGGAAGGGAGTTCCACAGGCGGGAAGTGCAAGGAAAGAAGCTGCTGGAGTAGAATTGTCGGCTGCATTTGGTTGATCTAACTGTGAATGGGTGGGACCCAGTTGCCAGTCTGGTTGCACGAGTAAACTCATGTGGCAGGGGCAACAATGACCTAAGTTCGTCGGAGCAGAAGCCATGAAAAATATTTATAGAACAGACAAAGGGAAGCCATATCCCATCGGTGAGAAAATGGCGGGAGTCGTGGAAAGATGTGGCGCAAAAAAGAGAAGCTATATGGAAACTTTGTAGGTAATTTATGAAATTTAGCAACAAAGCCATATGATAATTTTTTTCTGATCTTTTTTAGTATAACATCATTTATTTTAAAGGTTCACTTTTGTTTCTTCTCAGTGTGAAAATTGCCCTGGTATCTGTGAGGATAGCAGTGTCCTTATGAAGAAATATTCGTCATTCATTGATCGAACAATTAGCGCTACAGTCAGTTAAGGGCCATACGGGAAACTCATTTGGGCGATCATGTCTCTTTCGAGACATGACTAACTGAGCAGAAAGTTTTTTCGCAGTAGATTGCCATTACTTTCTGCGATAGACTGATTGCCAACCAAGGCTGTAGAAAATAATCTGTTATGATATTTAACCCATAGCTGGATAAAAAAAACACGGATTAATACCTTTCCTAAGTAAGTGAACGCAGCGAATTCAAACGGATTTCGAACTCTGCCCTCTCGTTCCGATCTGCATTTCAATGTACATCCTTAACGTTACAATCGATTGAAATTTATAAAATATTTCTCCGAAAATATTTTTGGAGGAAATTATCAATTCTACTGTGATATTTCTCCAGCTGATGTAAATTTGACCCCTAACCTTTTGTTTCGGGTAGTTTGGAATGTTAACGTTATCATTATGTCATTATTGCCTCTTCTCATTATATGTGCCATCCATTTTAATGGAACTTTCTGATAAGTTTCATCAAATTTTATCCTCTACTCGAATATTTTCTCACATTTTGTTTCTTTGCTCTTTTTTGTGGGACGGGGGTGTTCATAATCATTTATTTTTCTTTCTTCTCAAATTAAATTCTGTCTTTCGACGTAATATCTACACGAGAGAGCGAAAAGACGAAGTGGCCGTTATTGTTTTTGTCATTAAAGGCACTTTCATCAAAATGGCGACGCCACGTCGAATTCCTGATTACTCACAATATTGTCTAATTACTTGCAGGCTTCCGGATTTCAGATTTGCATATTAAGAGATTTCATTGACTACAAAATGACTTTTCGCATTGGTCCTTCTTATTGTGATTTGCTGTCTTTCTTTCTCGCCAGAAAAATTCAATTATGCCTGAATAAAATAAAACATTATACCAGGTTAACTTGTCTAATACAACGTCTCTACGTCTGAGTTAGAATACTAATGCGAAAAGTCAATTTCTCTTTTTAGCTGGAATAAAGTACGCCACAAAAATGCGTCTCTGTAATAAACAATATAGCAACTGAATAATTTCATCGCAAGACTTTCATTAGAGAAAACAATGAAAAAATTTATTGAAGATGATGATTTCGAGTTACACTGTTAGTTTATTAATGACGAATTTTGAAAAGAATTGCGGAGACATTAAAAACGCACAGGGTATGTATCTATATATATATAAAAGGCAAGATGTGTGTTTCTGTCTGTCTGTTCTTCATAAAAATCCACAATTTTTATCCGATTCTCGCCAAACTCCACACAAATATTCTTTCGGCTTCCAGTCAGGTCATGGCCTACTTATTTTTTCCGATTTTTTCCCGATATTAGAAACCGATAGCCCGATAGCCGATCAGGTCTGATCAAGATCAGGATTTCAGCCCTTTTATCGTATTCTTGTTGCAGAATTTGCTCTAACTTGGTAAAATTATAGTTTTTAGTCTCAAACATTAGTAGATCTTCTCAGACGATTAATTTTCTCCGATATCGGAAATCGATACCCCCGATATTCTTTCGAATCTGATCAAAAACCGATATTCAGCCATCAATATGGCTTATTTTCTCCAATTTTATTCCCGATGTGTACGATAAGTTTTCATGGACTTACTTAGGTATCAAAAACTAAAATAAAAGGGCTGAAAAACTGATTTTGATCAGACCCGGTAGGATATCGGGGTATCGATTTCCAATATCGGAGTCAAATAAGCCATCCAAGGATAGAACTGCAACCTTGAAACTTCTGAATATCGTTTCTTATGTCTTTGTCTATGAGTGTATCAAATTTGATTAAAATCAGACCACTCCTTCTATAAACCGATTTTTTCGATTATCGAATTTCGATACTTATCGGGGGTACCTCGACACAAAACCTAGCTAAGAACACTCGCAGACGCTTATAGTACAACTGTGTAAAATTTAAAGAAAATCGGTTCAGCCATTTCGGAGTCTATAGGTAACGAACACACACACAGAGACAAAGTTCCATTTATAAATAAGTTTTGATGTGCGTGTGTGTGTGTGTGTGAAGAGTGTGGAAATATAGGTGAAAATTGTCTACTTTTATGCAACAATATGTTCAATTTATGTGGGCATATACATGCTGCAACACTTGCATATATTCATAATAATAGCTGTACACTTATGCACAAGTGTGCATTTCTGTACATTTATATGCTATTCTGTATCGATTTATCTAAACATTATTTTTTTGGTCAAAGATGTTCTTGTCCCCTAAAGGACCTATTTTCCCAAATCCTCTTATACTCAAAATGGTCCTTTCAAGAAAAGACGTAATAATGGCAAAGCACGAAATATTTGCCATATTTCCAGCACTAGAAAAGAAAAATCGCATTTTTATTGCATTTAATATATATACATATAAGATACGAGATTAGAAAGAAAATATTTTGTTTTTTCTTTACTTATATTTTTATTTGTTGATTTAGTTTTGAAAGGCGGTCGTGTTTTTTTTTTGTTTTTTTTTTTATTTTGCTTTTCGTGTGCTGATGTCCAAGAGGCACTATATTTGCTTTGTCCTCCCGTCAGATTTGAGAGCAAAATGAAAGATAATTACTGAGATTTACCTCCCTTTTTTATATAATATCGCATAAAAAAGGCGAAGGTATTGGATGGCAGTATTTCTTTAAAAGGCAAAATCAACGCAATATCGTCAAGAATCAGTGTACCGATTTTAAATATCACTTAATATATGCATACTCATATCCCTATGCCTCTGTGTGTTGGGGTGAATATTCTCGTATACGTTTCTTTGTCTGCGTATTGTTATCCTTTCTCGGTCTACCTGTATGCTATTCGCTCGTTCAAATAGAAAAGCGTTTACCCACACTTGTCACTGTCAGTATCTAATGCGTGATAACAAAAGGTAATACTTTGGAAAATATTTCTTACTTAGCTTCGACAAATGACTCTCTTTATCACCCTCAGCTTATTCTTTCAATTTCTATCGTCTTCCTACTAACATTTTCTGTGAGCATGGTTCGTTATCACCCAAGCCTTTAGACCCCGAGTTGAAATTTCACTATGACCGATTTTACAAGGTGGTCACTTGTCGCTTTGTGATGACCATCCCAGCATGGCGAACTGTAGAAAAATGCATGAAAAACTTTGTCAGTGGTATTTGATAGCTGAGATTGTTCGGCAATCTTAGATACTAGCGCTAACACTTAGCCACAAGTCAGCGTGACTGAGGATGAGAGTGTACGGATCTTAATCAACTACTGATTTACTCCACATTATGCACACTCTCTCCCACGCTTTAATTAAGCTTTTGCTCAGTACAAGTGCCGTACAAGTGCCGTACAAGCCACAGGTTGGCACTGTGAGTGTTGAAGTAGAAATCAGTCAGTTAAATGCCATATGTGATACACACTTGGGCGTTCATGTCTCGATAGAGACGACAGACTAGACAGATGATTTTACCGCAGTAGGTTACTCTGCAGTAAACTGGCTGTTAACCAAGATTATAGACCTCAATCTGTCCTGCTATTTAACCCATAGTTGGAGGGAGAAGTGACAATTTAATACCTTTCCCAAGAGTATTTTCGCAAATGTGAATGCAATGAATTCAACTGGAATTCGAACTAGGCTCTCTGATTTCTCGTTCCGAGTCGATATCCACCACACACATTCATGTAGAAGTAGAAATAATGTGCCTAATACAATATTTTATTTCGCCTGCCGGTCTAAACATTCGAGAAATCTTAAAGAAAAACGATCAATCGGGCATGATTCGAACCTGCGTCATCGTGTTTTTCCTGCAAAGGGTGATAGTGGTTCAAATCTTGCCGAAAGGTGCATTTTGTTTTATAATATTTCTCGAATGACTATGACAGTAATATTGTTTAAAATAAGCGGGAATATCTATTCAAATATTGGTGTTCACTAAAAGTAACTGTTGAAGCGATAGATAGATAGATAGATAGATAGATAGATAGATAGATAGATAGATAGATAGTGTTGAGTTGTGAAGATGCTTAGTGCCAAGTTCGTTGTTTACTCAGTGGTTTACTGATAAAAAATATTTTGGCTGGAAGGTCATGCGTCGTAGGGTGCTCGATATCGAAATAGAGATAGAACGTTCTTCAGGTCCTACGAATTTCGAACCGAACCCTTTATTACAATCACTGGGGTATATGACCCTCATACCTTGCGTAAAGCCTCGATTGGAAGTCATGAGTTATCTCCCTCTAACCCTGTAAGTTACTTGTTCACCACTGCTGTAGCCTGGTATTGAACTCACAACTCTAAGAGTCAAGTCAGTAACTAACCAACGTCTATATCCTTAAAGACACATGGCCCAGTTTATATAGACGTTGGTTAGTTTCTAACTTGACTCTTAGAGTTGTGACTTCAGTACCAGGCTACAGCATTGGTGAACAAGTAATTTGCAGGGTTAAAGGCGGATAACTCATGAAGAGGCATTAGACAAGGTATGGAGTTCATATATCCCGGTGATTGTAATAAACGGTCCGGTTCTAAATTCTTAGCATCTGAAGAAGGTCTAGGCGTACAACGGCCGAAACGTCGTACAAATGGCAACAAAGATGAGGACAATAGTTCGAATAATATAAATACTATAAATACTACCTCATCTCAGAAATATAGACAAATATTTTCGCCATTTGTATTTCATTCATTTCTTTCATTGTACTGTTTTTATAAACTATTTAATATCCATTTTCTTTTCTTTCCTTTTTTTTCTGCAATGAATGGAATTATTTCAGTGCATGAAACTTTTATGGACCCTTTACTCTACGCCTTCACCTTTTCGTTCCTCTCCGTGTGTGTATGACTATAGATTTATACGCGTTTAAGTTGAGTATCTGCTTGCATTAATGCAGTCGTTTCTCTCAGATCATATCAGTCTCATTATTACAGAGACTGGTCTTCGATGAATTTATTAACTGACTGACATGATTTGCGCGATTCCATTGTCATCTTCGCGTGATTGGCAACTTTTTATCTGCTATTGAACTCGCAACTCTTTGGGTCAAGTCACAGGAACTAACTAACGTCTATATCTACTGGACCATGTGTCGTAAACGCCGTACAAATGGCAACAAAGATGAGGACAATAGTCCGAATAATGTAAATACTGTAAATACTACCTCATCTCAGATATATAGACAAAAAGGTTTGTTGTTTTTTCGAATACTGCTTTGGCAACATTTTTACGTACATACGTTTGTTTTAGATAAACATTCGTTAGAGAATGGATTCAATAAATATTGTTAAGTTATTGGGACATGCAGTGAGGAAAGAGAGCTAGGAGAACCTGATACTAACAGGCCGGATAGAGGGAAAAAGAGACAGAGGAAATAGCGGATAGCATACTTGAAGGGACTGAGCAAGTGGATGCCTGAACGGGGGTTGTAAAATGTTACAGTAGAAAGCGTGCTAAGAGCCACCAGGGATAGGGAGACGTGGAAGGCCATGATCATCTACGTCCTGAAACGACAAGTCACATAGAAGAAGAAGAAGAAGAAGAAGAAGAAGAAGAAGAAATATGATGTTTCTGACATGCCTTTATATTTAGTAATATAGTTTCGTAAAGAATTGTGTTCTTTTATTATTACATAATAATTATACGCACATGTACTTATATACATGCCCAGTCATATACAGTACTGTGCAAAAGTGTTAGGACAAGAAATATTTTATCTTTTATGAGGCATACTGACAGAAAATAAACAATTTAATTAAAGTAATTTTATTTGATTTACTCAACAAATGCTTTAACAAGAAAAAAATACTTGTTACAAAAGAAATTTAATATTTAGTATAATAGCCTTTCACTTTGAAATAATAAAATAATTGCGACAATTTACCAATCGCACCTAGTATATATATATATATATATATATATATATATATATATAATACAATACTGTGCAAAAGTACAAGAACTATTTTATCTTTTATGAGCCATGTTGACAGAAAATAAACAATTTAATTTAAGTGATTTTATTCGATTTACTAAATAAATGCTTTAACAAGAAAAATGCTTGTTACAAAATAATTTTAATATTTAGTATCATAGCCTTTGGCTTTGATCACAGCCTTCATTCTGTCAGGCATTGACATCACAAGCTTCTTCAATGCATGGTATCTCCTGCCAAGCAGCTTGTATTTGTTCCCAAAGTGGGTCTTGCGAAGTAACATTAGATTTATCAATTCGAGAGGGGGGAATAAAGAAAAAGTCAGTCATGTCCATGGATTATAGAATTATGAGTAGTTTCAAAATAATTTGTTTAATAGAACAGGAAAAATTAAATATAACTTCGTTTTAATACTTTTACACCTAGTTTTAAATAATCAATATTTATTAGCAATTTACTTGGCTTTTCACCCTGTATTTGAATTTCAGTGATGTTTTTATGAAAATTACCCCTGTTCTAAACTTTTGCACACTACCGGTAGTGTGCAAAAGTGTTAGGACAAGGATGATTTTAAACTTTATTTTGATGCCACATAAAATATTTATTGTCTTAATACTTTTGAACAGTACAGTACATATACATATATATATATTTAGTGTATTGAGGCAGCAAATAATTTTCTAAATATATACTGTTAAATATAAGAGACAATGAATGTCCATTATGTTTAATCATGATCCGTTCTAAACGTCGTATTTTGGCTTTAATTTCAGTTGAAAATAAGGACAAAAATTCTCCAACATTTGGATATTTTTTTATTAATTTGCTTCTAAGCTTTCGGCTCACATGGGCCAACTTCAGAGAGGTTATTTAGACGGTAATGCAATAACACCCACCATCACCGCCGGTTTAAATTGAAATTAAAGCCAAAATACGACGTTTAGAACGGCTCAATTAAACATAATAGACATTCATTGTCTCTTATATTTAACAGTATATATATATATATATATATATATATATATATATATATATGGGGGGGGGGGTGTATCCCTACACATATGTACGCATATATTCATGTGTACTTGTATATATATATTTAGTATATCGAGGCAGCAAGTAATTTTCTAAACATATACTGTTAAATATAAGAGACAATGAATGTCTATTATGTTTAATCATGAGACGTTCTAAACATCGTATTTTTTCAATACACTCAATAAAATCAACTTTAAAACAGGAAATAACATATTACATTGCATTTGACTAGATGGTTTTGTTGTCATTTCGCGCTATCCCGCGGTGTCACGTCATAAAACCGCATCGCAAACTTAAGAACTGCGTTTATTATTTTTGGTAACTATTGCCGTTGCCAAGCGGAGTTTTATGTCAACACAAAATAAAATCGTCGGTGATGGTGGATTTTATAATATTTCAGTTTAAACAACCTCTCTGAAGATGGCTCATGTGAGCCGAAAGCTTAGAAGAAAATCAGTAAATAATTATCCAAATGTTGGAAAATTTTTGTCTTTATTTTCAACTGAAATTAAAACAAAAATACGACGTTTAGAACGGCTCATGATTAAACATAATAGACATTCATTGTCTCTTATATTTAACAACATATGTTTAGTATATATATATATATATATGTGTGTGTGTGTGTGTGTGTGAGAGAGAGAGAGAGAGAGAGAGAGAGTGAGAGAGAGAGAGAGAGAGAAATAATGTTTCTCAAAAGTAGACAGTTTTGATGTTCTTACAATGACAAGAAAATTTGGTTAACGATGAGAGTTTAAGAAAGCAAGGTTAGATGTAAGGTAAACGGAAGAGGAAAAACGCAGGTATTTACGTAAATGGAATTTGACTAACTGAATGAGTGGGTAATAAGCGAACCAAAGAGGAAGTCAGAGAAAGCGAGAAGGCTGACTGACAAGATGCATTTGTTAAAATGTCTATCAACAATACTGATAACTGATCGTTTATTCTGTTACCTGAACCCCCATCTTGTTTGACCTCTCTCTCCCGCTCTCCCTCTCTCCCCTCTCTCTCTCTTTCTCTCACTCTATGTCTGTCTACTAATGTACATTATTCACAACTTATTCTAAGAAATGAATGAATGCGATATTATAAAAATGATGACACGTAAAAAAAAGATAGTAAATATTATTTTTTTTTTCTTACACTATATTAATTTTTATATTATTATAAAATTATTCACACGATTTGCATCGTTCGGCCAGTTGTCTTTATGACCATATTCACAACATTTCGGCAGTTGAACTCCCCGGCATTCTTCAGGTGAAATACGTTAAAAATTCGAAATTAATTATTTATTGTTCGAATTCTACTTGCCATGCTTTTTTGAATATCTCAGTTACAGTTTATACCATATCTTCTTTTTCATCTTCAGGACGTAGGCGCTCATGATCTTCTACGTCTCTCTTTCCCTAGTAGCTCTGAACACGCTTTCTTCTGTTACCAAACCCTGCTTTCCCAAACCCCACTTCCCTAAACGTCGATCTCCCATTCATTTGCACAAGCTCATCATGTATGTTATGCGTAGCTTTCCCCTCTTTCTCTTTCCCTCTATCTAACCTAAATGTATCAGATTCTCTAAGTCATCTTTCCTCATTACATACCCCAGGAAACAACTATCTTTTCCTGATCTTAAGTATTAGTTTCTTGATTTGTTTTTAATGACGACATGGGTGAGGATTGTTGGGTTTAATTGTCAACGGCATTCGGTTTTCGAATCTAGTTGCATTTTTTTTTACTTCTGTTTGCATTTCTTAATTCCACCATTTGCTTTTTAATTTTTCTACTGTTCGATCATTTTTAGCCGAATTTTTGTTGTCGTTGTGTCGTGAAAAAGACGATACAAACAAATGAGTGGTTAGTTCGAGTGGTAAAGACTAAGGAACACACGATTAAATCAACAATAAGGTTTATTGTACTAAAGATACACATATTAAGAGTCCACATCATAATCATAATGTACAAAAATGGAGCGTAGAGTACTTCCGTCCGTTCCTGGTAGTCTTCC
This sequence comes from Ascarosepion bandense, assembly GCA_037127315.1. Taxonomy (NCBI): domain Eukaryota; kingdom Metazoa; phylum Mollusca; class Cephalopoda; order Sepiida; family Sepiidae; genus Ascarosepion; species Ascarosepion bandense. The sequence continues at coordinate 356,196 of JBBBDQ010001464.1, read as the reverse complement.
GGTCATCCGCTCGCTCTTCATCTACTGCGTGGTGTATTTATAATGAGTGACGGTCAATTACAAGGGGAAGACAGGTTCTTCCATTACAACAGTTGTGTTGATGTTGATATATATATATATATATATATATATATATATATATATATATATATATATATCAACAATGATACAGTGAAACAGATCTGTCTGCGGATGACTATAGTATATATATATATATATATATATATATATATATATATATATATATACTATAGACAGCTCTGTTTCCCTGTATCATCAAAGTACGGTCAGACTTCGATTGCTTTTTAACCCAGGATTGAAACCCGACCGAATTGGCGTCAGTCGGCGATTCTACCTCTGGTCTACGAGCGTTCGGTAGAAGAAAGCAGACTTTTTACGCGTATATCTTTATACACGCCCAATAGCCATAGTGCTCTAATTCATTATTGAATGAGCGATGCTATATATATATATATATTATACGGTCTATATACGGCTTATCGGTTTTTTTATGTTATTCAAGTATTTAAAACTGTAATATATGTTTTGACTGTAAGAATATTTTGTATTCAAGACTGATTTTATGATACAAGTCTTATTATTTAACCTATAAGTGGGAAGAGATAAGATTGAGTCATACTTTTCCCACGCGTATTTGCACGTAAGTGAATGTCAGTTAAATGCCATACGCGATACACGCTTGGGCGATCATGTCTCTTTCGAGATACGATCTAACTAGGTAGAAACATTTCCCGCAATACATCGTCATTACTTTCTGTAGTAGACTGGTTGTCAACTAAGGCTATAGAACACAATCTGTTTTGCTGTTTAACCCATAGCTAAAAAAAATAAGAGACGGATTCATACCTTGCCCAAGGATATTTGCGCATAAGTGAATTTAATGATTTCAACTGGAATTCTAACTAGGCTCTCCGAGTTAATATAACGAACCTGATTGAAATTCGGACTCGGCTCTCTGAGTTGTCATCCAGAAGCTTTTCTATTACACCATCCATACATCCAGCCTTCCACCATCAGGTATTCCCCGGCGGTCGCTTATCTCGGTAGTGAGCAGATTCAACGTTGCTTAACTTTGTGATCGTGATTTTCAACGTGAAAACCGTAAGAGTTTGTTGTGTTTTTTCATAATTTGCTGTGGTGTGCTAACTTTTAAACAATATATATATATATATAAACATCCATCATTGCATGATGAAGAGAATCTATCTCGAAACATAGAAATTTCCGTGTCGCAATGCAAAATTATTTCATTATATATATATATATATATATATATATATATATATATATATATATATATAATTAAATTTATTTTTTTTTATTTATATAGTTTACATTGCGACAGGGAAAATTTGAAAATCATTTTCACAACAATAAGTCAACATTGCCTGATGACGAGGTAAAATCTCGAAACATAGAAATTTCCGTGTCGCAATGCACAATTATTTCATCATTATATATATATATATATATATATATATATATATATATATATATATATATATTTCCGTGTAGCAATGCAAACTATATTAATTTTAATTAATAAAAAAATTCATTATATTATGCTCTACAATATTTGTTGTATTGAGCACATTTTTAAAAAGTAAATGCCAGAAAAATTACAATTCTAAAACTGATCGTTCTCTTCACATAGATAGATAGATAGATAGATAGATAGATAGATAGATAGATAGGTAGATAGATAGATAGGTAGATAGATAGATAGATAGATAGATAGATAGATAGGAACGAAACTTGCAGAAACAAAAGAAAATGTAAATACCTCGACGTGGTGTACTGCTTGACAAGCTTGTCCCGCTAGGACAATTTCAACTGAGTAGTTAGTTCGATCCTCACTGGGTGCTCCTTATTTGCGGTCTTGTGTCACATCTAAGCCATCTTAGAAAATCACTATATCGCACCTTTAACCATCATAGACACTCGCACCTACCTCCCATTAGCATGGACCAGGCTTGCCTCCCAGAGATTAAAACACTACGCCTTCTTGGACTCACACTTTCAGCGGACCTCAAGTGGAATCACTATATCGGATCCATTGCTAAATCCGCTGCTATGAAAGTCGGTTCTCTGTGCAGGGCCCGTAGGTTTTTTCCGTATGAATCTATCCTGCACATATATAAATTTACCATTTGCCCGTGCATTGAATACTGCTGCCATATCTGGTCCGGTGTCCCTGCTATTGTCCTTGGGGTTCTTGACAAAGTACAACGGTGAGTCTATAATGTGATCGGTACCGACTTGGCAGACCGGCTGCAGTCTCTCTCTCACCGGCGTGACGTGGCTTTCCTGTGTCTCTTCTATAAATACTTTCACGGCTTCTACTCCGATGAACTTAGATCACTGCTGCCCGCTAGATACGAATTTGCACGAGAAACTAGATTAGCAACTTGATCCCACCCTTTTACAGTGAAACCGATAAAATGCAACCGCAACTTCTACTCCAACAGTTTCTTTTCTCGCACTTCCCGACTGTGGAATTCCCTTCCACATGATTGCTTCCTCGACGGCTACAATCTCCAGGAGTTTAAATGTAAGGTCAATAGATACCTCCTAACACACTAACTCGTATCCATTCTTTCAAACACTCTTCCCATCTACCCAACCCCCAGCCTCGGTATCCTTACCCATCTATCACCCTCCTTCTGACATTTCCTATATCTAACCACTCTTTCTCTTTACTTTCCCCTATATAACCCCATGCGCAATAGTGGCAGTGGAATGTCTTGCTTGGGATGAAATGATTTAAAAAAAGATGTGTGTGTGTGTGAGTGTATGTTTGCGCGCCCACTCACAGATGCGCCCGAATAAAGTTCCCGTGCATTTCACACAAGCTACATTCGATAGTTGCTTCAATTCAAACCTTCACAGCAAAGACAAACCATACAACGCATACCACCTTACTCAGTCAGTTAAGTGCCATGCGTGATACACCTTTGGGCAATCATGTCTCGAAAGAGACCTGACTGACTGGGCAGGAATTTTTCTCGCAGTAGGTTGTCATTACTTTTTAAGGTAGACTTGTTGCCAAGCAAGGCTATAAAGCCCAATCTGCCCTGCTATTTAACCCATAGCTTGAGGGAGAAAAGACGGATTAATACTTTTCTCAGGGGTATTTGCTCGTGAATGCATTGAATAGAAATTCGAACTAGGCTCTCTGATTTCTTGTTAAGAGCCGTTACCAACTGCACTACAATGCATATCCACAAAGCTTAAATCTCTATGTATTTCATTAGAAAGGAATATGTTCAACTCAAATAGCTTCTTCATCAGAATTGTTACTTTGCGGAGCAGATCCCGGCCCACTACAATCTTAACCTCTTCAACAATTTTTTTAATCATTTTACCCCAAGCAAGGCCGAACTGACATTGGTGCGTAGTGGGTTACAGAAGAAGTGAGTGATGAGAAAGAGGCTTAAGTTACAGGGTCCGAGATTGAGCAATGAGAATGAGAATGAGAATACAGGTGTGAAGAGGACTGCATGAGAATGGAGTGAAAAGGAAGAAGAGCATGATACAAGGGTTGTCATGAAAAGGATGTGAGTCAAGAAGATAAGAGATGACAATTGACTTTGCATTTAAATTCTTGTAGATTGTAGATTTCAGGGAAACTAGTATACAGAAGGGAATTCCACAAGAGTAAAATGCGAGCAAAGAAGCTGATAGAGTTGAAGTTGCTGTTAAATTTGACTGGTTTCACTGTAAAAGAAGTGTGACCTAGACGCTAGTCAAGTAGCTCGAGTAAATTCATGCAGAGCGAAAAACAGGGAGCTAAGCTCGTCGGACCAGAAGTTGTGAAAGTATTTGTACAAGAGACAGAGGAAAGTCACATTACGCCGGTGAGAAAGTAACTGCAGTTGAACTACCAGGTCATGATTTTTACTTCATATCCTCATAATATTCAGGTCTAAATTATCTCCTCTCTTACAAAAGAAAACATTTTAAATAACCCCCAACTTGAGTGGCACTTTGGCCTTTGTATTGGTTGAAAGTTGATATAAAAAAAGAAGAAACATAAAAAATATTATATAGTTCGGTCATTTGTTACAGATGTTACGAATGTTTTAGCACTTACTCATCTATAATTATAATTTTCACATTCAAACGGATGAGATTGTAGCAACGGAACACGGTCAGATAAAAAAAGTATTTTATAGGACTTAGGCGTTTCCGTAGAGTTTGTAATAATTCCCATGAGACAGCCGTCTTGAATTATTAAACACCTTAAAGCCGCTACTGTTTGTCACAACTTCCGAAGATTTACAAACACAAGAGTGATGGAATGATCATCGGTGGGATGGCAAAGAGGTTAAGAGTGCTAGATTGCTACGTGATGTCAGTTCTTCAATACGGCTGTGAATGCTGGACAATATAATCGAAAATGAGGACAAAACTGGAAGCGGCCTAAATGTGGTTCTACAGAAGGATGCTACGGATATCGTGGACTGAGCATACAAGCAACGACGAAGTGTTAGAAAGAATGGCAACAAAAAGGAAATTGATGCTGAGCATCAAGAAAAGACAACTGAAGTTCCTGGGACATGCAATGAGGAAGGAGAGCCTGGAGAACCTGATACTGACTGGACAGATAGAAGGAAGGAGAGACAGAGGAAGGCAGCGGATAACATATTTGTAGGGTCTGATCAGGTGGATGACGGAACGGGGGTTGCCAGGAGCAACAGGAACAAACATACTAAGAGCCACAAGGGATAGGGAGACGTGGAGATCCATGATCGCCTACGTCCTGAAGGGACAGGGCACATAGAAGGAGAAGAACTAAATCAACGTTATTATTAGAAAGACTACTTGTAATATATAAGTGGACATAAGGTTTTCGAAATCATGGCTTCTTTCTTTCTATAACTTTCTTTCTCATATATATATATATATATATATGTGTGTGTGTGTGTGTGTGTGTGTGTGTAGAATGGTAGACTTATATATATATATATATATATATATAGAATGGTAAACTTTGAAAAAATAGTAGCTACTCTAGCATCTACGCATCGTTCATTCAGTAATCAATTAGAACACTCTTAGTTTCTAGCGTATGTTTACATGGTATATCACACGCTACAAGTCTGCATACTTTTACCGAGCAGCCATAGTTAGAATCGCTGACTGACGTCAATTCGGTCGGGTTTCAATCCTGGCAACCGTACTGATGAGCTATGCTACAGCGAAACAGATCTGTCTGCGGATGACTATATATATATATATGCACACAAGATCCGTTTGATGTCGGTGTGTCTAACAGACTACATGCCAAGTGACCAAAGAAAACAGGTTGAACCTATAACAATAAAAAAAAGTCAAAACAAACAAAAACAAGACCAAAAGCTAAACACCTTCGTGAGCATTAAAAAAGTGCTCAACGCATAGTTTATCGAGACGGAGTAAAAATGCTCCACAGCGTTACCCCTCAACGATATAGAGTTCAAGTCACTACTTAAGTTTCACGTTCTCGCGATCTTTGCGCGACTTGCATTGAACATCAGAGAGGGAGATAGAGACAGTGAGGCAGAAACACCTACAATGATAAGTGTACAGATAAAAAGAAACAATTGACAAATCTTAGAAAATAAACAAATATCCACGATTGATTAGTGGCATCCAATGCCGTACGAAAATGATTTAATTTTGATTAACTATCAAAAATGTGCGTTGTGGTGCAGGATGTGCGTGGTAGTGCAGTGGATATCGGCTAAGGACGGCAAATCGGAAAGACGAGTTCGAATTCCAGTTGAATTCCTTGCTGTCACTTACGCACAAATATCCTTGGGAAAGGTATTATTCCGTCTCTTCCCTCCAGTTATGGGTTAAATAATACGACAGATTGAATTTTATAACCTTGGCTGGCAACCAGTCTACCGCAGAAAGCAATGGTAACCTACTGCGGGATAATCTTCTGCTCATTCAGTCATGTCTCTTTCGAGACATGATTGCCTAAGCGTGTATTACGTATGGCACTTAACTGACTGACCAGACATCTGACTAAATCTCAAAGCATCAAAATAGTTTCTTGGGCCGAAATCTTTTCAGCTGCATATAGTTCTTTGCTATGAAAAAATGTATTGGCTGGTATATATACAAAATTAGTTTAGATTTAATAATTAAAAAAATTGCTAGTACATAAATACTATGACAGACCGAGACATAGACAGACTGGCATAGATAAATTCTGATAGTCCTTTACCTTATATTAGACATCTGCAAACTTGAACGTCGCAAAGAGTGACGCCAAACCTTAAAGTAGACATGTTCAGACATCAAAATTCTTTTGTAACATGTATCCGTCATTGTTAACCTTGAAGAGCAAGCATTCTTTTTTAGCGTGTATTTATTTCCCAGGAATATCCAACAATTTAAAACTTAGGTAATCTGTCAATTACCAGCTAGTATATTTTACATCAGTACATACAGGCAAATTATGTATAGGAATATATACCTGGGAAAAATAAGAAGAAAAATATACATTCACCAGTGACGAAAGAGAATCGTCAAGGAAATATTCGCAAAGATATATACAAACATAATTGCAACTCTTCTACAGAAGTTAACAAAAAAAATTGAAAAAAAGAGGACTGAGTATAAACCTCTAGAAAAATGTATGGTCATCAGCAAAAGGCGGCGCCCAATATGACAACTGCAAGTCGGAGAATCTAAAAAAAAAAAACAAGTAAAAAATATTCAAATATCTGGGAAGTATTTTGAAAGAGGATCAAAAGTGCGACATGGAGATCTAAAGACGCATTGGCATAGCCAAAGACGCATTTCAGAAGCTAACCAGAGAACTGAAAGACAGAAAAATCTCATTAGAAACAAAGAAAAGAGTGCTGGATTCCTATGTGACATTTATCCTTCTGTATGAAAGTAAATGCTGGACGATCTCATCAAAGATGAAGGAGAGCCTTAAGGCGGCAGAAATTTATTTATTTCTATTTTTGATTTGGTTTTGACTGAGGATAGAAAATGCGAAATGGAGATCCAAAGACGCATTGGCATGGACAAAGACGCATTTCAGAAACTAACCAGAGAACTGAAAGACAGAAAAATCTCATTAGAAACAAAGAAAAGAGTGCTGGATTGCTACGTGATATTTGTCCTTCTGTATGGAAGTGAATGTTGGGCGATCTCATCAAAGATGAAGGAGAGTCTTAAGGCATCAGAAATTTATTTATTTCTATTTTTGATTTGGTTTTGACAGAGGATAGAAAATGCGAAATGGAGATCCAAAGACGCATTGGCATAGGCAATGACAAATTTCAGAAGCTAACCAGAGTACTGAAAGACAGAAAAATCTCATTAGAAACAAAGAAAAGAGTGCTGGATTGCTACGTGATATCTGTCCTTCTGTATGGAAGTGAATGATGGACGATCTCATCAAAGATGAAGGAGAGTCTTAAGGCATCAGAAATTTATTTATTTCTATTTTTGATTTGGTTTTGACAGAGGATAGAAAATGCGAAATGGAGATCCAAAGACGCATTGGCATGGACAAAGACGCATTTCAGAAACTAACCAGAGAACTGAAAGACAGAAAAATCTCATTAGAAACAAAGAAAAGAGTGCTGGATTGCTACGTGATATCTGTCCTTCTGTATGGAAGTGAATGTTGGGCGATCTCATCAAAGATGAAGGAGAGTCTTAAGGCATCAGAAATTTATTTATTTCTATTTTTGATTTGGTTTTGACAGAGGATAGAAAATGCGAAATGGAGATCCAAAGAGGCATTGGCATAGCCAAAGACGCATTTCAGAAGCTAACCAGAGAACTGAAAGACAGAAAAATCTCATTAGAAACAAAGAAAAGAGTGCTGGATTCCTATGTGACATTTATCCTTCTGTATGGAAGTGAATGATGGACGATCTCATCAAAGATGAAGGAGAGCCTTAAGGCGGCAGAAATTTATTTATTTCTATTTTTGATTTGGTTTTGACTGAGGATAGAAAATGCGAAATGGAGATCCAAAGACGCATTGGCATGGACAAAGACGCATTTCAGAAACTAACCAGAGAACTGAAAGACAGAAAAATCTCATTAGAAACAAAGAAAAGAGTGCTGGATTGCTACGTGATATCTGTCCTTCTGTATGGAAGTGAATGTTGGGCGATCTCATCAAAGATGAAGGAGAGTCTTAAGGCATCAGAAATTTATTTATTTCTATTTTTGATTTGGTTTTGACAGAGGATAGAAAATGCGAAATGGAGATCCAAAGACGCATTGGCATAGGCAATGACAAATTTCAGAAGCTAACCAGAGTACTGAAAGACAGAAAAATCTCATTAGAAACAAAGAAAAGAGTGCTGGATTGCTACGTGATATCTGTCCTTCTGTATGGAAGTGAATGATGGACGATCTCATCAAAGATGAAGGAGAGTCTTAAGGCATCAGAAATTTATTTATTTCTATTTTTGATTTGGTTTTGACAGAGGATAGAAAATGCGAAATGGAGATCCAAAGACGCATTGGCATGGACAAAGACGCATTTCAGAAACTAACCAGAGAACTGAAAGACAGAAAAATCTCATTAGAAACAAAGAAAAGAGTGCTGGATTGCTACGTGATATCTGTCCTTCTGTATGGAAGTGAATGTTGGACGATCTCATCAAAGATGAAGGAGAGTCTTAAGGCAGCAGAAATTTATTTATTTCTATTTTTGATTTGGTTTTGACAGAGGATAGAACATGCGAAATGGAGATCCAAAGACGCATTGGCATAGCCAAAGACGCATTTCAGAAGCTAACAAGGAGAGAACTGAAAAGCTAGGAAAATGTCATTAGAAACAAAGAAAGGAGTACTGGATTATTATGTGATATTTTTCCTTCCGTATGGAAGTGAATGCCGAACGATGTCATCAATGATGAAGGCGAGATTTGAGGCAGCAGAAATGTGGTTTTACAGAAGGATGCTGAGGACAGAGCACGTGTGCAACTATGAGTTTTTGGAAAGGATGCAAACGAGAAGAAAACTGATAGTAAATATCAGGAAGAGGCAAATGAGATTCCTGGGACACGTAATAAGGAAGGAGGGCCTGGAGAACTTGATACTCACAGGTTGGATAAATGGAAAGAAAGACAGGAGAAGGCAACGCGGGACTTGTTAAGTCTGAGCAAATGGTTTACGGAGCGGTGCTTGGAAGAGATACCAAGAGAAAAAATATTGAGAGAGACAAGAAACAGAGCCAAGTGGAAGTCCATGATCGCCTACGTCTTGAAGGCACACGGCACAAGAAGAATTGCCACATGTCGGAGATAGAAGAGATCTGAAAGAATTTAAATAAAAGATCATATTTATTTACTTTCGTTTATGAGAAAGAAAACTTATTAAAGAAAAATCTACGCTCTCACAAATGAAGATAACAATGCTAGCTTTTCAAATACTGCAAATTTTTCTTTAATAAAATTTGTCTAACATTCAGGCCGGTAGACGAAAAGAAATAAATAAACTGTTTAATAAAGAAAGTGAAGCTTCTACTCAAATACGAGTATCCATCAAAAATAACGTTAAAAGTGATTGTAGTAAAAGAACAAAAAACAAAATAACACAAACTATTGGTCACTCGTCGTAATTTAATCAGTTCATAATTTTGATTAAAATCTATTTGAAATCCATTAAAAATAACGTTAAAAGTGATTGTAGTAAAAGAACGAAAAACGAAATAACACAAACTATTGGTCACTCGTCGTAATTTAATCAGATCATAATTTTGATTAAAATCTATTTGAAATCCATTAAAAATAACGTTAAAAGTGATTGTAGTAAAAGAACGAAAAACAAAATAACACAAACTATTGGTCACTCGTCGTAATTTAATCAGATCATAATTTTGATTAAAATATATTTGAAATCCATTAAAAATAACGTTAAAAGTGATTGTAGTAAAAGAACGAAAAACAAAATAACACAAACTATTGGTCACTCGTTGTAATTTAATCAGATCATAATTTTGATTAAAATCTATTTGAAATCCATTAAAAATAACGTTAAAAATGATTATAGTAAAAGAATAAAAAACAAAATAACACAAACTATTGGTCAATCGTCATAATTTAATCAGATCATAATTTTGATTAAAAGAATGCTTTTCAATTAAAAGAGAAAAGAACTTAGTAAATTGAAAGCATATAAAACGTGTTTGGATTGCTAGAACATCTAAAATAAATTTACGTTCAAATTCTCGCAAAATATTTTATATAATCACAAGGTAAGGGTCGCCCAAAAGGTATAATGGTTAGCAAGCTTGACTCGCTAGAATCATTACAATTAAGTAGAGTTAAAGCAGATGCAAACTTAATGTAATTAACTACATGTACAGATGCAGAAATGGAATGTCTCATTAGATAATAGCGGACTTCCAAAGACAGATATAAGTTACCTCGTCCAGTGTTACATAAACAGCTGAGTGGCGAGATGCCAAGCTTATTCATGTCAAGCGAGGCGGATTTACCCAACTGTCATCAGTGTAACATTTGTTTAGAAGAAACGGCTGGGCACGCCTTTTATCATTATACTCAAATGCACCCTATCTGGGACCATGTCGGTGAGTTGACGGCTCGTATTGCTCCTGTTCAGCTCGTGACGTGTGACAATGTGTCGCCCCCGTATTTTGAGGTGAAAAGAAATGGTGTTTCTGGCGTTTAATGTTGATTTGGGCGTCGCTAATAGAGAGGATCTTGTGGTATGAGCGCTTTTCTCATTCAGATCTGATTAGATTCTTTGGGCATCAACTAAGGATGCAGATCAGATCGGACAGAAAGCGTTTGATATCGACAAATTTCAGCGAAAGCTGGGTAAATGTAGCAAGCGTGGTTCGCGTGAATAGGACCAGTCTTGATTTTTTTTTAAAAAGTTTTCTTTGATACAACGGAACGGTTTACTTCGAACCCTCATCTGGTTAAGATAGTTTTCTTTTGTATACCTAATTAATGTGATGAGTGTTGTTCCTAGCCTGTTCTTATGAGCTATGTCGAGATTCCCAACCTCTTTGGGTTTTTTAGGGGTCCTTTTTATGTGGACTGGGTCAGTCTTTGATTCTTCCTTCCTAGCAAATATTTTATCCTTTTTCCAACTCTTTTATTGAGTGTGCTTCTTGATTCTACCTATTGGCAGAATACAGCAGTCATTCTTAATTTTGAAACATAGACGGGTCTTACTAACATTTGTTATTTTCAGTTTAAATTTCTGTAACATTTTCGTTTGTTTTGGGTTTCATACCCTCTTCTGCACATTTTCATATCATTAGATTTTTACATATAATTAAAAAAATATATTCATGGTTTTTTTTTGTTTGTTTGTTTTTTCTTTTTTGCCCATTTTTAGGTTTCCCTGAAAAAATGTGGTATTGTGGCGGCTGTAGATGTGAGAGATGATGGATATGTTCTAAATTCTTGTATTGAGTATTTGCGTGGTGAATCCGGTTAGCAAGGTATAGGATTGCTAATGTCGACCAGCCTCGCTCTCTCACATCCCCGTCGGCCTTGTGCCACAATTGTGTGTACACTACACAATAAATACAGTATTCATATCAGGCGGAAAGTAAGGAAGATGGTTACGGCTAACGAGTCAACTTCTAGTGCGACATGATAGCTGAGCAGATGACTGCGGGACTCACCAACAAGGAGCACCAGGGTCGAGGTTTTGCCGAGGCTTCCAACCGCACGACACTCGAGCAAAAGTTCAACCGACTCATCAGCTTAGAAACAACGAACAATTTAGCTGCACGTTTACTAAATGATGTTAGCCCGTCAATTTCGTCCTATCTACAGAATTCTGGCCAGGAGCACCGTGTGAATTGACAACCCCGAAAAACTAATGTACTCGCTTCTTCGCCGAATATGAATCCTTACGTGTGTTCAGTCAGTTAAGTGGCACACGTGATATACGTTTGGGCGATCATGTCTCGAGACATGACTGACTGGGTAGATTTTTTCGGGGTGGGTTACCATTATTTTCTGCTGTAGACCGATTGCCAACCAAGACTATAGAACCCAATCTATCCTATTTAATCCATAGCTGGAGGGGAAGCAACGGATTAATACTTTTCCTAGGGATATTTGCGCGTAAATGAACGCAACGAATTCAATTGAAATTGGAACTCTACTCTCCGATTTCTTGTTCCGAGCCGATATCCACTGCACCACAAAGATTACCCATTAGCTATACTAGCATGTCATAATTGCGGTATTAGGGTTCCCGTAAAAAGGGTATACCAGAGATCTACTGCAGTTGAAAATGGAACCACGAATAGATCAACAAGATGCGAGACAGAGTGATTAATTTAATCATATGGTTCTCTCTCAACCGCAATTTTTAATGTTCCACTCATCCACTCTACCCGCTATACTGGCAGATCAAAACGTAAAACTGGTTTGACATCCCCGGGTGTCGTGCCTCATCTTGCGTGGAATAGAAAGTGATTTGAAAGAGCAGTTCCAGATCTACTGTCATCACTGACAATAGAAGGGACTATAATGTATCAAACACGCACTTTATTTGAACGCACCCAGACTGGTTCAATTAGCCAGGATAGTCATCGCTTCTGAGTCGATACAGGCTCTTAAACTTGTTTATGTAGTCCACATATATTAAAAAAAAAACTAAAGTTCCTAGACTAGTACCTCGTGCCAACTAGTCATCGAATACGTGGAATGACAAACAACCAACTTTATATAAAGAGTGTGTTATTCATGCATGAAAGAATTGACTCGATATGACACGAAGATTCTGTAACTGTCAAATAACACGTCTGGTTTTTACTTATAAGAATCTACACTGATGTTGTCACCTAACTTCGCAACCCAGTCATCACGGCTAAACTCATTGAGGGAAACAAAAGCAAATGCCATGTGAACCTATATACGCAGAAAATCCGTTCCAGCGATGCCTATAACCATTTTGTTTGTTCCGATAGAAACCAATAAGCACCTACTGGAACAACTGATTCGTGACCATTTCAAGTCCAGCGCATTTAATGCATGCTCATATCAACCCTTACAAACCATGACAGGAAAGCCATCTGTTATATGACGTCATCAGTGGTTCAAACACAGAACCCTATCTCTCACCACTGGTAAAAGGTGAGTGAAACCGAACCTCGATCGAGACGTCGCATTGGGTATAATTAAACCGGTGCCAGTGGGCACTCTTAGAACCTGGTGCTCAAGGATGACAGATACACCCAAAAATGACGGCTCTCCTAGTCGCAAGAACTGAATGCTGCCCCTATAGAGAAAATTCCTCACTGCCCGTCCCATTTTAACCAGTTCTTTATCGTTCCGACTCAGACAAGGAAAACAGTTCTGTTTATCTATATTTATCACTGAATAGGGCCAGTACAGATATTTTCGTGCTTCCCAGGGATTTCACGTGTCTGGAGACGAATACATTCGACGGTCCGACGATATTACAGTTGACATGCTTTGAAAAACCCATTATATAGACGATACTCTCCTTTGGCATGATTCTATAAAGTCCTCATCTGGCACACAACAGAATATATCACCCACTCTGGGAAGAATGGAACTGATTTTAACTCGGATAAATTCCATTTTACAGAGAATGAGACAGGGTCCTTAATAACGCCCGATGGTTTGAAAACAATGAAGAAAATGACTGAGGCCACTGTTCGCTTTCCTACGCCCACAAGTATCACATACGTCAAGTCCTGGTTTGGACTAATTAATCAGGTATCTTATGCATAAGCAAACTGATGTGATGGGCTTCTTTCCGGGAATTACTGGGCTCAAAGAATTGCAAATTTTATTGGAAGAAACGTTTGACCAACTTGTTGAGGAGTCGAAGCGAGTAATCCTGCGGAGAATTGAGGATCGAATCTTGATGTTTGATATTAATAAACCGATATGTTGTTAATAGATTACAGTAAAACAAGAATCGGTTATTTACTTTTTCAAAAACACTGTAATTGCCCCAGCGAAAAGAACCAAAAATTGCGGTGATGGTCACTAGAGAATTATTTTTCCCAAATCTCGCCTTACCAACGAAGCAGAATCCCACAATGCACCCGTCAAAGGCAAAACTCTGGCTATTTTTATGGACTAGAATCATGTCAGATGTTTATATTGGGATATCCAGATTTGCTAGTGACTGTTGACTCTCGACCATTCATAAACATTTTCTCAGATCGGATCTCCGATAATATAAATAAGCAACCTCTCTATAATTTCAAGAAGCGCACATTAATGTAAAAATTCAGCAATAAACATCTCACTTAAAAACTTAATACTGCACCGACTGCGCCTCCCGGTACCCAACAGAGATCCCATCAGAGGACTCGACTGAACGTCCCAAAATATCATCTTTACATATACAACAGAAGCGTAGATAGTCATTCTAGGAGTCGAATACAACTGATGTAGTCGAATCAGTCGACAGTGCAATCAAGGCTGCACTCATACCCATATAAGAGCATGACCCCAGATTGAGTACTATCGCCTAGAATAGAATCTTTTCCACGGCATCTAATGATGAAGAATGTCGTACTCTGGTGGAAAATATTTGATTTCCCTAAATCACGCCATGATATCCCGTCGGTGATCTCTCGGTTTTATTCCGGGTGCGAAGAATTTTTACTGCGTCGAATGGGTACCGATCAAAAAGAATAAAATCTTGATACTTCTACAACTTTGTGCACAAGTACTTGATTCTGCACACCAGGGTATAAAAGGCATGCTAGCAATTGCGAAACAACGCCTATTTTGGCCTGATTTGGATGCCGGTGTCCGGCAAGACAGTGTCCGGCATGCCAGTGCCCAATGTAACTATCACCCTGTCACAGTCTAAGGAGCCCTTGATGCCGCTGTCTAACCCTTAATTCCTTTCCGACGAATTATAAATGAATTTTTCGACCTACACGGTAGAAATTATATTATATACGCAGATCGGTAGACTGGTTGGGTAAAAAATGGTCCTAATGTGATCTTGGAATTTCAGTTCAGTATGCGACGCCCTGAGAACTTGTTTATGCACATATGGTGCATCTAAAGAACTGTCTTTTGACGGAGGACCACATTTTGATTCGGAAGAATACGATTCGTTTCATAAGAATTGCGAAATACGGAAACCTGCTTCGTCTGCTCACGACCCACAAAGCCATGTCGTCAAATCGATTAAGTGCATACTCTCAGACAGCAAGGAAAGCTTAGGTTGGCTGTGTCATAATCGTGCATCCCGTGCTTTGCTGACTCAACACAACACCCACGTCCTGGATCTTGGCATGTCTCCTGCTACGATATTATATGGTCTTGTTATCAAAGACCACCTCCCTGTCATACTGGACAAATACCAGATACGTAAATAGCGGAGAGAAATTGGGGAACTGACAGAGGCAGAAATGGCTAAAAGGCATATGTGGAACGAGAACTTGTAAATTGAAAATTGTCGCCCATTTTGGGAAGTACAAATAAGTGATTCCGTTCAGATCCAAAATCAAGATGGCCCTTACCCTCGTCTGTCAACGAAAACAGACAATTGCCGAGATATTCAGAAACCGGAAGTATGTAAATAATCGGATAAATTTACGCAATCGTCGCTTCCTCTGTAAGATCCACCAAGTTATTGAAATCCCACATCATCTATGTCGACTTTTAGGAGCAGAGATGCAACTCTCTTCAAGCCGTTCAAAATAAGCAAAGATGTAGCTACATAACCTTTTCCTTAACCACAGAGCGTGCTGAAAGAAAATGTGTTTGCAACTTTGTTATGAGAAAACACACTTATTCCTCAGGTAATGGACTCTCCCTCCTATATTAATATGAGTTAACAGAAAGTTCTTGGGGAGTTTATAAAAGTGCTTTAGACTTCTATTGGAGATCAGTAGAACTACCAGGCAGTTGATATTAGTCAGCAGTTAGCTGAATACTAAGGAATCAGCTTTCAGTGGAAGATTACCAAGTTCCTAAAATATTGGGTACGTGAAGTCGATTAACAACCGAAATAGCACGATTATAACCTTCAGTGCAAAAACTACTCCACAACAGACTTCAAACAAATTATCTCCAACAACAGCAAGGAGGGTTAGCGAGTCATCACTGATATCAAGTACTTGTGCACATCTTTTCTCAACTACAGTCTTGATTGTAGATCAACTACACAAAATTATTTTCTCCTCCACAGACATAGGCCAACTACTAAAAATGTTTAACTACCAAATGCTTTAACTCACCTAAAGACTATTTTAAAATCTGTTTCGACTCGTTTGAATTCATGTGTGTATGTTGATAAATATAAATTATTTATTTAACAGGCATATTTTTTTCTTTTAGTTTGGAATTCGAATGTCCGAATCTTTAATATAAAAATCTGGACGACAGAATTTTCTACAAATGCATGTATTTGATTCTCTAATATGTTGCACATAATGAAGAAGATTGTTTACTGCAAAAGGCTGAAAGATTTCAGTACTTGAATTTGGAATGCATATTGAGTGGAACCAGGGGAACTAGAATTATCCTCTGCCTCGTGGTAAAAAGGGGGATTTGCGAATTTCTTGTTATTTAAAAACATATTTCTGTTTCTACATTAAATCTTTAACTTCTTTTCTATGTTTAATTTCTCTGTTAATGTTAGGTTCCAGAAAATGCGTGCGTTTGAATAAATACATTGAAAAATATTTGCCACCAAATACATATTTTTTACGATAAAACGTTTTCACCAAAGATAAGAGTTTTTCGCTAAACACACACACACACATATATATATATATATATATGAATAAGAAACGAAGAAGATATTTGCAACGTTCAAAACATTAATTTAAAACAGTGCTCAATATAAAAATAGAGCAATGAATATTTATTATGAATTATACTTTAGAACATGGACAAACTACAATCTACTACAAATTTGTACACAATGGTAATCATCATTATTAGCTACCTGATGGGACATTGTTCTTTCAATGTCGAAACAAAATGTACAAATTTGTAATTTGTAGTAGATTGTAGTTTGTACATGTTCTAAAGTATAATTTCTAATATATATATATATATATATATATATATATATATATATATATATATATATTGTTTATTCTGCTACCTGAATCCCCGCATTGTTTGATTTGTTCATATTGTCTTGCAAATATCATTCTTATTTTTTAATCTCTATATCTGTATCTCTCTATATATAGAGAGAGAGAGTGAGAAAGAGAGAGAGAGAGATATGAAGGTAAACCTAGAGGCGACAATCTGATTTACGCTGAACACACACGTCAGTCTATATGCGTTGTTTTTGCTCAACTGTTATATATACAGGTCAGTGATGTATCATGGGTAGTCTATTGCATTGCAGGTCGTGTATTATATTATTCTAACGGTCGTTTTGGTTGGTTATAACGGTTGTCTTTCGAATTATCTAGAACTTATTGAGTAAGAATAATTATGGATTTGAATCTACCTTTTTAGCTATTTAAAGTGTTAGCTGCTTTATTTATGATTGATTATTTTATAGATTAATGTTATTCTTACTTTATATTGTGTTTATCTATACCTAAATGGTTTGTTAATCTGTTCATATTATCTTAGTTTATTTGTTTAGATTAATTAATTTTACTTGTTTTTCTTTATGTATTCTATTTTATTTATTTTCGTTTATTATTGTCTGTTTACAGTTTTTAATTTTTAAGTAACTTAAAAAATTGTTTACGTGTCTGCATTTTGAGATGAGTTCTGATCTTATATTTAGAAGTTTGTTTTGCTCTGGAAGGAAATTGTAGCTATTCTTCCTCCAAACAGTTTAGTTTTTGGATTTGATTATTGTAGGCTGATGTTGCTTTCCTTATTTTTCATGATTTTTTTATGTGTGGTTTGGTTTTTGTTTTTAATCTCACAGACATGGGCTGACGATTGTATTTAACATGAAACCAACTTGAGACTCTGGGCGTTCACTTCAATATACATATGCATTTCTTTAAAAGATATAGTTTTTATATTACAGGGCATAATGAGGATAAAGTTTAAAACCGAAAACAACCGGTTTCGCTCCCACTAGTCAAAGTTTTTTTTTAACTGGGAGAACTTACTGTAAAATATAATAGGTATGAGAAATGAATTGGTCAATGATTAGAAAGAGGAATAAACTGCTAGAGACTGATCATTATATAGTTCTATACTTTCATTTTTAACTCATAAATATAACAATAACTTGGAACTACCTTGGAACTTTAAGCGGTGTCTGAAAATTTTCCTGATAATGAATGGAAAGCAGTTCTTTTGAATGCGTATATATCCTGGTCAGACATGCATTATCAGTAGGTCTCTGGTATTATTCTGAGGGTTATTGGGTGGCCGGTAACGGTTATGTTTCGAATTATTTTAGGGGTTATTGACTGGAAATAATTGTGGATCAGGATGCAGTTTTGTGACTATTTTATAGTATTGTTTGTTAACTTTATTTATTGCTTTGATGGTTGCTTTATTTACATACTCTCTATCCCTGATATCGAGCACTTTAACTGAAAAATATTGCATACCTTAAAGGTATATTTTTATCATATATATCTAAGCTTATTTAGAAATGAAACTTTGTCTGTGTGTGTGTGTCTGTGTGTGTATCCGTTACCTATAGACTCCGAAACGGCTGAACCGATTTTCTTGAAAATTTACACAGTTGTACTATAAGCGTCTGCGAGTGTTCTTAGATAGGTTTGTGTCGAGGTGCACCCGATAAATATCGAAAATCGGTAATCGAAAAAATCGGGTTATAGAAGGAGTGGTCCGATTTTAATAAAATTTGATACACTCATAGACAAAGACATAAGAAACGATATTCAGAAGTTTCAAGGTTGCAGTTCTTACAATAGTGCAGAAAATTTGATATCGATACCAGGAAATCAAAATTTGACTTGCATCCATTCTTTTTTCTTTCAGTCTACGGTTTCGCTTTAACTGGAAACAACTATTGCTTTTTAGTCTTTCGTCCCAACGTCCAAAGAGTCTGAGCTTCAGGACCATGGATTAGTTTTAAAGCTTTCATTACATCCGAGCAACGCCGGGCTATACTGCTAGTATATATATATATATATATATATATGTGTGTGTGTGTGTGTGTGTGTGTGTGTGTGTGTGTGTGTGTGTGTGATTAAATAATTCTCTTATACGTTATATTGAAAACTCAGTTAAGGTAGGTTTGATTGAATATTATTGATAGATCCTACCTTATGCGATATAAATATTTACCCTTTTTTCAGCAGAAATTGAAAGATACCTATTAAAAAAATAATTTCAAATTTTACATTATTTAATTGCCATACGTGATACACGCTTGGGCGATCATGTCTCGTAGGAGATTTCCTGCAGTAGTTTGCCATTACTTTCTGCATTAAACTGGTTGCCAACCAAGGCTAAAGATCCCAAACTGTCATAATTTTCACCCATAGCTCGAGGAAAGCGAAGGATTAATATCTTTCCAAAGCATATTTGCGTGTAAGTGATGCAACGAATTTAACAGAAATTCGAACTCGGCTCTCCGATTTCTCGTTCGGAGCTGATAGCCACTGCATCACAACACACATAAGTTTTCCGAAAATCATTTTGTTTAATTTTTCACAGTTGAATTAAAGATGGTAACTCAAATAAAACCTGATCAAATTGATGAATTGAAAACGTCTAGTATGAAGAATTGTGAGTTGATAACTTTGAGTCACGGTATTAAAACTGATCATTTCAGGGAAAAGTACGAAAAGGTGCATAAAGCTCCCCATCGCAATCTAATTCCAGGAATTAACTGTTCATTGCTGACCAAAAGAACTGGATATTTCGCATAGGTGTTGTGGTGCAGTTGATATCGGCTCAGAATGTAAAATCTGAGAACCGAGTTCGAATTCCAGTTGCATTCACTTACACGCAAATACCCTTGGGAAATGTATTAATCCGTCTCTTCTCTTCAGCTATGGGTTAAACAACAGGACAGATTGAGTTCTATAGACTTGCTCGGCAACCAGTCTCTCGCAGAAAGTAAGGGCAATCCACTGCGGGAAAATCTTTTGTCCAGTCAGTCATGTCTCTTTCAAAACATGATCGCCCAAGCGTGTATTTACGTATGACACTTAACTCACTGACTCTAAGGAGTAGATAAGATTTACGTCTTAAACAAGGATATAAGTATATATGACAGCTACTCTCAAGTACATCTAAAAAGATAAAGGCTTCACTGTGGGTAGAAAGCGTGGAAGAAAAAGCCGCTACGTTTTTTGTTTTTTGGGGGGTTTTTTATAATCGTTTCATCCCGAGCAAGGCATTTCACTGCCACTATTGTGCAGGGGGGTTACATATAGGGGAAAGTGGTGGGAAAGGATGCTTAGATATAGGAAGGGTCAGAAGGAGGGTGATAGACGGGTAAGGATACCGAGAATGAGGGTTGGGTAGATGGTGTGAGTGTTGGGAGAATAGATGCAAGTTAGTGTGATAGGAGGTGTCTATTGACCTTACATTTAAACTCCTGGAGATTGTAGCTGTCGAGAAAGCAGACATGTGGAAGAGAATTCCACAGGCGGGAAGCGCGAGAAAAGAAGCTGTTGGAGTAGAAATTACGGTTACATCTTATCTGTTTCACTGTAAAAGGGTGGGACCTAGTTGCTAATCTAGTATCTCGTGTAAATTCGTAGCTAGGAGGCACCAATGATCTAAGTTCATCGGAGCAGAAGCTGTGAAAGTATTTATAGAAGAGGCACAGGGAAGCCACGTCACGCCGGTGAGAGAGTGGTTGTAGCCGGTCTGCCAAGTCAGTATCGATCACGAAGCTTTCAGCATGGAGGGTGTGGTCAGTTATCAAAACGATATGGTTTGCACCAATTCACAAAACAATGGAAACAAAATAGTACCATGGTTCGAAATCACCACCGGGACATTTAGGGTGCTATATTTTCCACTTCTCAAAAAAGGAAAACACCTACCGGGATCGACATCACGTTCTCTTAAATTTCATCCACAGCGATTGTAACCTTTAGGATAAATAATAATGATAAAAAAATAACTAAATGGGGTTTACAGCCCAGAATGATGAAGCGAAATTCTGAAACAAAAAATTGAGGCATGAAGAATGTCCTCCGTCGATCATTATGAATGAAGAATTCACATAGTACACAAGCTCATTAAGCAGTGTTTAACTGCTGACAGAGTAACCCCACGAGATAGTTTCTGCACACGCATGAGCAGTAAAGTATCCTCTGACTTGTTGAAAAAAATCTGATCTAGTTCACATAAATTCTTTAGAAAATATTTTAAATGGCCTCATACTTTTCAGATATATTGAAGCTGCAAGAAATGTTTTAAGTTTTAGGATTCTTTTTCTTTCTTTTTTTTTTTTTAACAATATTGTATCTTTTTTATAGGATTAGTTTTGAAGGTTAAATATTTTCTGAGATGTACAGAGTCAATGACATTTTAGCTAATGAAAATTCGTGAAGGGACACGTGCCTAACGTTTCGGTTAATCTATAAAGTTATGTTGATAGTTTTGGGGTGGGACATATGTTTGCTAAAAGATGGAAAAAAAAGATTCTTATATGCAGTGAGAGACACAATGTAATATGAGCCAATGCTGTATAGCTATAGGAACAAGATGTATAGATGGTTAAAAAACGAACGAACGTGTTAGAATGAAAATTACTGCATTCAGTTTTGTGTTAAGTTTCGGAGGGCGTTTGCAGTGAAGCTATGATTATTATCGCAAGCTTTGGATTCTAAGTTATAGTCACAATAGGTGAGCAAGAAGTCTGGTTACATATCACAGTTTACTTTATAACGCGATAATTCTTGTAAAATATCTGGGAATAATAAAAAGAGTGTGCTAAAAAGATGGAAACTGGTTAAGACTGATAACCACAAGTTTTGTTGGCAGCAAATTTTTCTTTGTTCCTTTCAGAACTCTGATTTCAAACATCAAGTCTATGTTTACTGGTTAGCTTAGTATTTTAGTGCAGAGAACTTTAAACAATTATTAATAGCCAAATTTCCCTTAATTCGTTCTGCCTTTCCTATAAATATATACATGGTAATTATTCTTACGAGCTTTCTCCTTTGATAACTAGACTTTATGAAATTAAACACAGTACTAGATTGGTTGTAGGCGTATTGGCATGGCCAAGGATAAATTCCAAAAGCTAAGCAGAGTATTAAGAGACAGGAAAAGTTTGTTGGAAACAAAGAAAAGATTATTGATGTCGGTCCTTCTGTATGGCAGCGAGTGCTGAACAATCTCATCAAAGATGAAAGACTTGAAATAACAGAAATGTTGTCCTACAGAAGGATTCTGGGGATACCATGGATTGACCATGTGAGCAACGAAGAATTTTTTGGTGAGAAAGGAAACTTATACTTAACATCAAGAAGAGACATATGACGTTTCTGGGATATAATGAGGGAGGAGGGCTTTGAAAATCTGAAACTCACAGGAGAAACAAGGGGAAATAGAGACAGGGGAAAGTAACGCGAGACATACTTGATAGGCTTGAGCAAGTGGATGTCAGAACAGGATTTGAAAGAAATAATAAAGATGTGTAAGGCCATGATTGTCTACGTCCTGAAGGGACACGAAACCTAAAAGAGAATTAGATTAGTGACAAAGTTATTTTTGTTGTTGTTGTTGTTGTTGTTGTTGATGTAATGAATATGCATACAACTTGGTTTCCCACAGTATGGTGTCAGCCATATATACAGACAAAAGCGAGGGCGCATAAAGGTCTACGTCCATAGGTCTACTACTGCTAGAGGTCTACTGGTCTACCACTACAAGTCTACGACTATTGGTCTGCGTCTATTGACTACGCCTACATCTCGGGATACTGCATACGACGAGTACCGTCCATTACGTCTCCGTTCTAGATCGTCCTACCCGGTTATATTTACGTAAACCGTTTAGCTACCTCGAATCAGATATATATCCTTTTCCGAGACATAACAGCTTTTTCATTGCAATGGCGACATGTAACCGTAATTTTACGCTAAACGTTTCCTGTCTTGCACTTCTTGCTTTTGTAACTCTCTTCCGGCTTCTTGTGTTACAGTCAACTTTGATATTCAAAATCTTAAATGCAATGTCAATCGTTATCATCTGTCTTTTTAATTCCGGTCCGTTTAATGTTGGTTCTCTTTAGTAATGTTCTCTTTTTTTTGTTGTTGTTGTTGTTTTGTTTTTTTCTTATTGTCACCCATTCAGTAACCCCTCGTATCTTAATGGCTTTATGTTTAAAGTGGCATTATTTTTTTTTAAAAAATCTAGTGTTATACAGTGAAAATTTCAAATAAATTTCAGTAATTACCTGCTTATTCATCACCCTAATATTTAAGTTAGTTTGCTTTGTTCCAGACTTAATTCTAAATACCTCCTGGATGTGCGTTCTGGTGCAGTTGATATCGACTCGGAACTATAAATAAATACTAAAAATAGTATGAAATACATCATTTCTTTTAAAAAAACTGGGATGGCCTAACATTTATGGCCGGGAGTGTACATCCAGCCTTGGATAAAGTCAACAAAGGCCAAGAGTGGTTAACACATATATCCGGCCATCGATAAAAGTCAACCAGCGACAAAGATTATTGACAGACATATCTAACCGTTAAGATGATGTCAATAAAGCAACAACCCGAAAAAGCAAAAATAGGTTGGAGTTTTACGACTATATAAAGTTTAAAATTTTTGGCTGAAGAGTCAGAGAACTCCCACTGGCTTCCGACTTCCGATGGCTCCTTCGTGTGCGTGACTCTCTCCGGCTGCCCTCCTGGTCCACAAAAGCGTCACCGACGAAGAATAAAAATATAAGATTATATTTTTATATGTACGTGGTCCTCATTGTTTGTTCACATTCAGCAGCGGCAGTATATAACACTAGATGTTTAGCAGGACACAAAATCCATTTTTCGAATTTCTTACTAACGAAAATGTAACGAGCACCAGTGTAGAATTCATCTGTGATTTTCATAAACGGAAATGCAAAACATCAATTTTCAGTAAATTATTATTCAGCTTCATACATGCCTAAATGATAAAAAAAAATAAAAATTCAACAAAACTCCTATTTTGTGGAAAATTTCGCGACAGGATTTTTCCATTGACAGCATAATTTCTTTTTGAATTTTTTAAAAAGTTACACTCGGTTTTATCAAATAATGAGTGAAAACTGAATTGAAAAAATTTAAATCAACATCTTCAGTCAGTCAGTTAAGTGCCATACGTGATACACGCTTGGGCGATCATGTCTCGAAAGAGACATGACTGACTGGGCAGAAGATTATCCCGCAGTAGGTTGCCATTGCTTTCTGCGGTAGACTGGTTGCTAACCAAGGCTATAGAACCCAATCTGTCCTGTTATTTAATCCATAACTGGAGGGAAAGAATATTATTCCGCATTAGGTTGCCATTGTTTTCTGCGGTAGACTGGTTGCCGACCAAGGTTATAGAACCCAGTCTGTCCTATTATTTAACCCATAACTGGAGGGAAGAGACGGATTAATACCTTTCCCAAGGCTATTTGCGCGTAAGTGAATGCAAGGAATTCAACTGGAATTCGAACTCGGCTCCCCGATTTCTTGTTCCGAGTTGATATCCGCTGCGCCACAACGCACAAATCAACATCTTACGATGCAAATAACATTGACAAGTGAATTGACAGTGGGCACAAGTGACGAGTAAGGATACCGAGAATGGTTAAATATAGGAAATGTCAGAGTGTGGTTGATAGGCGGGTAGGGATACCGAGAATGGTTAAATACAGGAAATGTCAGAGGGTGGATGATATGCGGGTAAGGATACCGAGAATGGTTAAATATAGGAAATGTCAGAGGGTGGGTGATAGGCGGGTAGGGATACCGAGAATGGTTAAATATAGGAAATGTCAGAGGGTGGGTGATAGGCGGGTAAGGATACCGAGAATGGTTAAATATAGGAAATGTCAGAGGGTGGGTGATAGGCGGGTAAGGATACCGAGAATGGTTAAATATAGGAAATGTCAGAGTGTGGTTGATAGGCGGGTAAGGATACCGAGAATGGTTAAATATAGGAAATGTCAGAGGGTGGGTGATATGCGGGTAAGGATACCGAGAATGGTTAAATATAGGAAATGTCAGAGGGTGGGTGATATGCGGGTAAGGATACCGAGAATGGTTAAATATAGGAAATGTCAGAGGGTGGGTGATATGCGGGTAAGGATACCGAGAATGGTTAAATATAGGAAATGTCAGAGGGTGGGTGATAGGCGGGTAAGGATACCGAGAATGAGGGTTGGGTAGATGAGAGTTTTCTGAGAATAATTGGGAGTTACTGTGACAGGAGGTGTCTATTGACCCTACATTTAAACACCTGGAGATTGTAGCTGTCGGGAAAGCAGGCTTGTGGAAGGGAATTCCACAGGCGGGAAGCGCACACAGGTTACAATACACACACACGCACATATATAAATTTAAAACCGCTTATCTCAAAAATAATAATTCATGAACAAGATCTAAATTACAGAAAAATAAAGACTCACGTTACATCTCTCTGACCATAGATCTATTAGGTCTCATTTAGATACACATGGAGATCTACAAAACTCTATCCGTAACAAACTCGTCGATAATACAAATATAATAGTATCAGCAAAATGATACTAAATGAGTTAAAAATAATGGAAGCATTATTACTAAAAAAAAAAAAAGAAAAACCCAATACTAAATATTATCAACTATGAACACAGTAACAATGTGTTGACCGTGTTTGGAAAATAAAACGTTCATATAATTCTAGATACATACATAAAACAATCTATATATTCAGTTAAATGTAAAATAAGATCCATTGTTGATAATGGCTAAAGGTATAGCCGAAAACATTTGGATAAATAAAATATTCAAACAATTTTTATGTAATTTATCTACTGAAAAGCAAAAAATATGAGATTATATAAAAAAATATATGAAAAAGATTAACCATAGCACCTTGTCCTTCGTTTTAAACGAAACTTGCATAAAAGCGTGATTGCTGCCTAAATACACACACACGCGCGCAAACACACACATACACACTATATATATATATATATATATATATATATATATATATATATATATACCAAATTCAAAACACCGTAGAAGCAATAAAACCAACCAAGTGACAGATGAAAAGACATGTAAATAAACAAAGGCACCTAGAAGATTATCTTTAAATACTAAAGAAGGAAACCCCAGATCAAAATAATTTCAAATTGCGATAAGCACTTGATTCCTTCATTGAGTTATTTGATTATCCATTTATGCACGTGCTGATGTGAGAAAACACAGACTATTCAACACGCCAACATTTATTTGATTTATTGGATTTACTTTATTTTTTATTTTTATACTTCACTGATTTTATTTATTTCTTTATTCTTTATTTTTATTTTATTTTTCACTCACCTATATATAAACAAGGACCTGGCCCTCAGAAACAAAAGGAACTCGGTATGTAAAGCCACGAATTTATTCGCCTGAAGAGAGTCAATCTTAGACTAGAAACACGTGTAGCGTCACAAATACCATTATAGACACTTAATATATCATAATATGTATAATAACTTTATACTATAATAAATATACACTTTAAACTAATTCGTTCATGGCCTCCCACACTTTTTATTCTCTCTCTCTCTCTCTCTCTCTCTCTCTCTAGAGAGCCAAACAACCTACATATATATATATATATATATATATATATATATATATATATACGAGAAAAAATCGCAAGATCGCCAAGACCTACCGCGGTTTCGCACAACGGCTCCTCAGGGCAAAGGCAGACCAAGGACTAATCAAATAAATAGACACCTATTAAAGACTAAACCATTTGGGGAAGGGGGTGTTCGAAGGGAGAAAAAAAAAATTGGGGGGGGGGGGGTCATATTAAGGTCCGATACACTAAGCAAGAAATTTTGTTTTGTGGATTCTACACTTATTTAGTATTTCTGTTTTAGCGTTAATAAGTTTGTTGGCAGGTTCAAATTTAGCTATTGCTAGCTTCTCCTCTTCACATACCCTACAAAATTTATTGTTTTTGTTATCGTTAGGGCACTTTTTTATTATTTCCCATTTCAAAATGGGGTCCTTTTTAATTTTGGTTTTTATTTCCCATACATAGGTAGATAACGCTGTGCTATGCTTATACTTCTCGTTTTTAAAAGAAGTTTTATGGTTGTAAAACCTAATTTTAAAATTATCGTGTGTGGATCCTATGTATGTTTTAGGGTTTTTGTCATTTTCGTTAACGTAAACTTTAACTTTATAAACTACGTTTGTGTGATTGCAATTACCTCTAATAGGGCAGTCCTTTTTAATTCTACAATTACACTTATGTTTATTAACGTTATTATTACTAGGGGCATTAATATTAGCTTTCAATTTACTTTTATTGGTATTGTTAATTATTTTACCGATATTAGGCCAACAAGAATAGCTCAATTTAATAGTGTTCCTATTAAATATTTTTTTTAAGTTTGCTGTTTGAATTGAAATGTTTATCTATTAACTTAAAAAACATTTTTCCTATTTTAGATTTGACTTCATTATTGTAGGGGGGTTAAACCATATAATATTTCTTGCTCTATTATTATTGGTTTTTTTAGTGGCATTTTGGTCCGAAAATTCTAGCATTTGTT
Organism: Ascarosepion bandense; assembly: GCA_037127315.1. Taxonomy (NCBI): domain Eukaryota; kingdom Metazoa; phylum Mollusca; class Cephalopoda; order Sepiida; family Sepiidae; genus Ascarosepion; species Ascarosepion bandense. The sequence continues at coordinate 328,527 of JBBBDQ010001464.1, read as the reverse complement.
GATGTCCACTTTTTTTTAACGCAGTTTGATAAATTTTTTTGTGTTTATCGAACACTTCACTATTAGACGAATTGGTGGACAATCTAACAGCTATTCCTCTAGGAATACCTTTAAGGATGTGCCTAGGGTGGTTAGACTTTTTATTAACATAATTTGGAGTGTAATTCCTTTTAACGTATGGTGTTATAATTCCGTTGTTAAGGTTTAACGTTATGTCTAAGTAATTGACAATTTTAACGTTATACTCTATTTCTATTTCAAGTTTATGAGACTTAAAAAATTTTTGCACTTCTTTTCTCATTTTATCTCCTAATCTATGCGTGCAATTTTCTATTACTATCAATCCATCGTCCCGGTATAAACCGTGGTTATGGAAGTCTATTATTTCGTTAAGTCTATTGAGTAATAGGCACCCTATCAGTTCCGCCACTTCCGCTCCATCATACGCCCCTATTGGGTTATCAAACCCTTGGGCATCAGTTTTTTTTATCCATATTTCATCATTAAACCATAATAGCGTTTTGCGGCAGTGTCTTTAATAGTGTTTTGTGGCAGTTGTTTGGCTCTCTAGGTGTTATATATATATATATATATATATATATATATATAACACCTAGAGAGCCAAACAACCTACCTAGGTTTCACCTAAACGGATCGTCAGGTAGATTGTCTGGCTCTCTAAGTGTTCTTTATTTATTTATTCCGCTCTACCTAAGTAATGAGCGCTTTTTGGTTAGTTGATTGCTCGTGTCGGGTTTTGGTCCTTGGGCTCCGTGCTGACTCGGTCCGAGCTCTTTTGACTGATGTTCATGTACTTTGCTCTTTCTTTTTTAAAACCATTTTTCCCTTCTTCGTAGATACGTGGAATGTTTTTCGACACGATTGTAGTTATTATCTCTTCTATATATATATATATATATATATATATATATAAACGACGCGTTTCGCCGAAGGTCTGTTGGTTTGGATTGTTCAGCTCAGAAAGAATATAATAAATGTAAATAACTCATTTCGAGAATTAAAAATAAAGAAAGAAAAAGAAAAAAGAAAATATCATTATTAAAGGCTTTTGTTAACTGAAAAAGAAAATGTAAATAAGTAGACGTAAGGCCATAAAGATAAATTTTAAAAGCAGAATTTATACTTTAGATTATAGAGATGATTATATATATATATATATATATATATATATGTGTGTGTGTGTGTGTGTGTGTGTGTGTGTGTGTGTGTGTGTGTGTGTGTGTGTGAATTATCATATGACAGCAGTAAGTGGTATTTTCATTACGTTGGTTTAATAAGTTAGTTTTTGGGAATTTATTTATATGGGTTTTTCTTGTAAGCAAAGGAAACATATTACATGTACCTATTCACATGTTCTAGCTTTTGTTAATATCTTCCATTTTGCTGAAGTTTTATTTGCATCTTTCAATTGCCAATAGTATTTGGAGAGAAAAGTTGAGTTATTATAGATTTTATTATTAAAACATAGCCCATGCGGATAAAATCTGGCCTAGAAGTGTTCATAGTACGCCAAATATAATGTTTGATAAGATTTTCATTTTATGTATAGAGATGGTATTTCGGTATACTATTGAATTTGTAAGTCATCTATTTTATAGTGGACATTCGTGTGGGTGACAAAAATTACAAGTATTAATATGATTGTCATTATGATTGTTAACTCTGTTATATTGTCTTAGAATTTTATTGTTGTGTTTTTTATCATTTCAATATTATCAGTGCAGCTATAACTAAAGTTCAGTGTATTCTTATTAAAAAATGCTAAGGGAGTTATTAGTTGGGAAGTGTTTCTGAAGTAGGTTATAGAATTTATTGCCTAACTTAGTACTAACCATTTGCTTAAATAGTGGTGTGTACCAAATTATTTTTCTATTATGCTTACGTTTGGTATTATTATTTGGCTTATAATGTCTAATGTCATTGCATTTACAGCTGCTGTTTTGAGGGGCAGTGTTGTAATATTGACTGTGTTTATAAAAATATCTTCAGTTGAGGAATTGCCCTTTATTTGTGTTCAAGAGAATATGATATATATTTGTGTTCAAGAGAATATGATATATATTTGTGTTCAACAGAATATGATATATATTTGTGTTCAACAGAATATGATATGTATTTCTGTTCAACAGAATATGATATGTATTTGTGTTCAAGAGAATATGATATATATTTGTGTTCAACAGAATATGACGTATATTTGTGTTCAACAGAATATGACATATATTTGTGTTCAACAGAATATGACATATATTTGTGTTCAACAGAATATGATATATATTTGTGTTCAACAGAATATGATATATATTTGTGTTCAACAGAATATGATATATATTTGTGTTCAACAGAATATGATATATATTTGTGTTCAACAGAACATGATATATATTTGTGTTCAACAGAATATGATATATATTTGTGTTCAAGAGAATATGATATATATTTGTGTTCCACAGAATATGATATGTATTTGTGTTCAACAGAATATGATATGTATTTGTGTTCAACAGAATATGATATATATTTGTGTTCAACAGAATATGATATATATTTGTGTTCAACAGAATATGATATATATTTGTGTTCAACAGAATATGATATGTATGTTTAATAATAGCCGGTGGGAATTTGATTTAGGATGTATGTTGATAAGGTTAGCATTATAATTTATGTAAGGTGAATATGCGATGTTAACTAAATTTAGAGTAACATCTAGGAAGTCAATTTTATTAGGTTAGTTTGTACTATTACTTTAAAACTAAAGTTTTTCCTTAGTCTATGTATTAATTTGTGAATTCTATCTAAATTAGAGTTTATACAATTATGGACAATCATGAAACCATCGTCTCTATATAACCGAACGTTAGTTATATCAACATCACGATGTGCAATTAGATTGTAAAAAATGAATAAACCTACAAGATCCGATGATTTTGCAGAATCCAGTAATCCCATGTAAATGTTAAATAGGTCCTTAAAATTAGACTTTGTCCACTTATTTTTGAGTTGAATTTTGTCCACTTATTTTTAAGTTTAATTTTATTATATTAAATGAACTTACCAATATATATATGACACGATAAATGAACCGCCTTTCACTGTCTGATGATGGTGAATTGAACTCAGAAACTTCATAGTTTTTGAGTTTAAGTATGCTATAATAATAATAATAATAATAATAATAATAATAATAATAATAATAATAATAATATTCAAAGAATAAGACGCTATGAGAAAAGAGCAAGATTTTACAGACAAAACAAGATTTTTCAGACTGATACAAAGAGATTTTACAGGGAAATAGGTAAAACAAGAATTGAAGTGACAGTACCCCCCAGAATGGAAGAAGTCACACAGTTCTGGGAAAAGATATGGGCTTGCCCTAAAGGACTTAGCAAGGAAGTACATTGGATTACGCAAGAGATAGAACGAATGAAAAATAAACCCGAACAGACATGGTCTGGAATTACAGAAGATGATGTTAAATATGCACTAAAAAAAGCACACAATTGGAAATTCCCAGGTATAGATAAAATTCCTAACTTTTGGCTATATTATTTAAATGCAGCACATAAAAAAACTAGCCAAAGAACTTCAAGAAATGGTTGACGATCCCACTAAAATTCCTGCATGGATGACCAAAGGAATTACATTTCTTCTACCCAAGAATGGTGACACAAACAACCCGAAAAACTACAGACCAATTACATGTCTTCCGACAACATATAAACTATTAACATCTATTTTAACAAAACAGACATATTTATTCTTAGAAAGAAATGACATGATACCGCTTGAACAAAAAGGGTGCAAACGTGGCTGTTATGGTTGTAAAGACCAATTGCTGATTAACAAAATGATCCTGGAAAACTGCTACAGTACAAAGAAAAATCTTAGTACAGCCTGGATAGACTATCGAAAGGCATTCGATAGTGTGCCACATAACTGGATTTTAAAGACTTTAAATATATACAAGATATCGCCCGTCATCATCAATTTCATCAAACAGTGCATGTCTGTATGGAAAACAACCCTTTACCTCAATCATATAAATGGAACCTATAAGTCTGATGAAATAAACATCAAAAGAGATATATTTCAAGGTGATTCTTTATCTCCCTTACTATTCTGCATATCATTAATAGCACTAACCAGTCAACTTAATAAGACAGAATGTGGTTATAAAATAGGACAAAAGAAAATAAGCCATCTATTTTACATGGATGACTTGAAGTTATATGCTAAGAATGATAATGAGCTGGAAGGTCTTCTGCAAACTGTAAAATGCTTCAGCGAAGACATTGGAATGAAATTTAATTTGAATAAATGTGCTAAAGCTACAGTTTTACGTGGATCAATACAAGAAACATCCTCAATTAGCCTAGACCCTACTGTAACAATAAAAGAATTGAAACCAGAAGAAGCTTATAAATACCTAGGTGTAAATGAGAGTGAAAACATTCACCATAAAAAAATGAAAGAAATAGTGCGTAAAGAGTACTATAGAAGGCTACGAATTATATTAAAAACTGAATTAAATTCACAGAACAGAGTTATGGCCATTAATAGCCTTGCAATCCCAGTTGTCCAATATAGCTTTAACATCTTAATCTAGACTCTAAACGACAACAAGCGAATGGATGCTAAAACAAGAAAGCTTCTTTCTAAGCATAAGATGCATCATCCAAAGGCTGATGTAGACCGTCTATACATACCCCGTAAAGAAGGTGGAAGAGGTCTTATTCAGCTGGAATTGTCATACAAGACAACAACTATTGGCTTACTAACATACATAGAAACAACAAAGGATTGGATGATACAATTAGTAAGACAACATGAAGAAAGAAAGAAAAAATATTCAATAATAAAAGAAGGCAGTAAATACAAACAAGATTTACAGTTAGTAGATTCTGTAGAAAAGCAAAACAGAAGCCAAGAACCAACTATTGCGGCAAAAAATATGAAAATGAAAGCCAAAGATAAAGCTCTTGAACAGATGAAACAGCGCTGGCAAGACAAACCTCTGCATGGCCAATATCCAGAATGTGCCAATAAGTCCAATGTTGACAAAGTTAATACTCATCGATGGTTACGTGCATCTGGATTAAAGTCTGAAACTGAAGGCTTTATTCTTGCAGCACAAGACCAAAATTTTTTCACTAGAAACTTTCAGGCAAATATTATGCATAATAATATGGATCCAAAATGCAGGTTTTGTGATAAACACCAAGAAACAATAGACCACCTAATCTCAGGCTGTTCTGTGCTTGCCCCAAATGAATATAAAAATCGCCACGATAGAGTTGGGCAATATTTACATTGGGCAATGTGCAAACATTATGGAAAAGCTGTAAACAAACACTGGTATGAACATCATCCAGCACCGGTTACAGAAATAGAATATGTAACCATTCTATGGGATTACACCATCTACACAGACAGAAAAATTGAAGCAAACAGGCCAGACATTATTGTTAAAAACCAGAAGGAGAAAACTTGTCTATTAATTGATATGGCTTGTCCAGCGGATTGTAACATAGCAATCAAGGAATTTGAAAAACTGTCAAAATATAAAGACCTGGAAATTGAAATAGAAAAAATGTGGAAATTGAAAACAAGAGTTGTGCCAGTGATAGTAGGTGCACTTGGGATGATAAAAAATGGAACAAAACAACACATTGAAAGAATCCCTGGAAACCCCAGCTTAAGAGATATACAAAAAATTGTCTTATTAAGTACAGCCCACACACTAAGGAAAACTTTATCTATGTAATGCTAGGGATGATGGGGAAGATAGAAAAACATGAAATGGAGCCATAACAACACGCCACTACCTGCCTTAGGTCTCCCCGCAGACTTGGTTGGTAGTGAGACCAAAGCAGAAATCGAAATATGATGAAAAATGACATAATAATAATAATAATAATAATAATAATAATAAATTACGAATAAAAATTTAACAACACTAAAATATCTACAAATAGCAGCATTCGGATCGGATCCACAATTATTTGTACTCAGTTGCTTGTAGAATAATTTGAAATATAAAAGTAGCATCTTTGATAAAGTAAACATAAATAGTCATTGCTTGTTGTTGATCTTAGTTTCCACTTTAATATTTAGATACGCTCTATAATATTGAATTCTTTTACCCACAAATATAGCTTACCTTAAATCTATATTTTGACCACATATATAGATGTGTGCTTGTGTGTGTATGTGTGTGTATGTGTGAGTGTGTGTTAGTTGCCATCACTTATTGTTGATGTCTAATTTTTTAACTGAATTTTAAAAAATCAAAAATTTTCTTAAAACTTTTCTTTTAGCTAAATGACTAAATTTACTATCTCCATTACACAAAATACACTGCTGTATTTGAAACAGAAATTATATTGATTAAAATTTAAAATTTTTAGATTTTGAAACATTTTTTCAAGTTTTCGGTGATTTTTGAGCGATCGACACATGTGTAAACAGAAGTTAATTCTCGGTTTTAAAAATACGGCAAAACTAAAACATACATTAGTGACACGATATGTTTGAAAAATTCGTAAAATTTAAAGTTAAATTAATCTGATTTACGCAAGTGTTACTTGTTTATAGCATGAAATGTAGAATAAAAGTATTTCTTAATCACCGAGATGCAAACTGAACAAGGTGCGAATGATTGATGACAGCTAATTATGTTTGACCAGAATTAACATAATTGTCCAAATTTGTTCCGGTAATGGGAAGAAACCGTGAAACAAGTGACCTTTTAATATAACATAGAAAAATCTTCTTATACACAAAAAAGAATTAAAAATGATTTAATTATTATTATGGCTCGATAATTTAAATGAAACTTTTCAATTTTCGATTAGTAAATATGGACTTCGCCTAAAAACTTAATAACCTAACCGCAACAAGGCCTTGCAGAAGTTTTTAAAAATACTGAAATTTCATAAATTATTATACTTAAAAAATTAAAACAATTCTTGTAAAAACTGATTATTCATTAATTTTTTTTTCGGACTATAATGTCCTTCATATATCTATATATTTTTAAAAATAATTTAAAGCTTATTTGATTAAATAATATCATAATTTTATTAGATCTTTTATTTTACTATCTGGAGATTTTCTTAAAAACGACCAACTGTTTGAAAAAAAAATAGATGATTTACATTCCCCAATGGGTCGTGCATTTAACTTATAAAACAAATTTTCGAAACCAAATTTAATTTCTTGAAGCGGGATGTCACAGATGTAGAAAAAGGTAATTTTAACCAGATTTTCTAAAAATAATTATTTCAAAAATAATTTCATTCATTTATAAATAAGTCATGAAAGTTTCATTAAAATCTGACAATTATTTGATTTTTGCAAGAATTTCCAAATTAATAAGTTTTCACAAAAAAAATCTGAGTTGCGTAATATTACATTATCCAGTGTAACTCTGGTAGCAATTTGGTTACCCGCTGACGAAAAACAAAACAAGATTTTTACCAAATTTCGAAAATTTTTAAAAATTGTGAAAATAATTAAAAATACTTTGATCTTTCCTCTTAATAACATAATTATTTTTATGGAAAAACTTCGTTATATATATAGCAAGAAAGTGGAAGAACAGGTAGATTAAGACCCACTGTTCAAGCATTTACTTTTATAAAGATTGCTCGATACAGTGTAGAGCTTAATATTGTAATTTTGCTATTACAATGGTTTATAAAAGCATGATATCACTAAACAAAAATTTTCATGTTTCAGAACAATATTGTTCTTCTTCAGGTGAAATCTTAAAATCAACGTTTTAACGTATCACTTGAAGAAGAGTATTGTTCTGAAACATGAAAGTTTTTGTGTGCTTTTATAAACCATTGCAATAACAAAATTACAATATGTATATATTTGGAAAGAGAGTGTGCACAAATATATGAGTATTTTTTCGATTGTGTATGGGGTGGGGGATGTGCACGTGTGTGTGTGTGTGTGTGTGTGTGTGTGTGTGTGTGTGTGTTTGGGGAAGTGTATAGGAGACATTACCCAACATTCTTGGCGTTTTTATGCCGTACATTGTACATACGGGTTCACCTATAAAATCATTTGCTTATGATCCCTTGCTTATATGAATGTAATCGTGAGGAATATTTTTATAGAGCTATATGCCTCTACGTTTGTGTGTGTGAAGCTGTTTTATTATTTGTTCTTTCTTCGTTGTTGTTGTTTTTTTTTTTAGTTTTTTTTTTTTTTTTGGTGGGGTGGCACATATATATATGCTTCTCTCTGCTTGTGTGCAGACAAAATCTACTAGTGTAAATGGAGTCGATCGTGTGCGTATGCGTGCTTTGAAGTCCTGAGCGCAATATCATTTTTCGAATCAGTCGCACAATTTAATTCGCAACGCATGACGCCTTCAGGTGTGACGCGGGAGCGCGCGCTAATAGCTACAAGAGGCTTCTTTAAAAAAAAAACTAAAAATGAAAAGAAAAAATATAACAAATTGCTTTGCTTCGAAGGAAATACTTTCGCCATGAACAATGCATACACAATCTGAAAGTGATCCAGGGTCGCCTGCTGAACATGTCACCCTAACTCTTCCATTTAAGTTAAGATTGATTTAAAATCGACAAAAAAAAAAAAAAAAAAAAAAAAACGCGGACAGGACGAAAACTAAAGCAACAAAACGATTTTATTTATTTTCACTCCTGCCCTATGATTAGCTATATTTGTTCTGTTTCATTTTCTTTACGACCTCGTACAGCTGCTTATGGTACATGGTGTCTAAGTGGTAACCCATCTTAATACTGACCAAGCTTGACGTTGCTTGCCGTTGTTTTTAAACCTGTAATTTTACAGCAAATCTTGAGCTTAAATCTTTTTACTTATTTATTCACTTAGTTTTATTTCTTCATATATATATATATATATATATATATATATATATATATATATATATATATATATATATGTATATCAGCATGCGGTGTAGATATAGAAGAATCCAAAGGAGTATCCGGTAGGATAACTCTTTAAGTGAGCTCTAAATATATATGTATAAAATACATATAGAGCAAATATAAGAAAAATTAAGGCAGACACGTTATTTTATCGTAAATCGGAAATGTAGGTTTATTTCAGACGAACCAGCATCAGCTTCCGTCTTTATTGTACAGAAGATTTTACATCGTGTAAGTAATTCAACTGGAAGAATACTATTTTCTATGTTTATTCAAACGCCATTTTGGGTCCTGGGCATGACGGTAAACTGCATCCTGCAGCAAAACCTCTAATAGGGAGGTTGTGAAGAGCATGGAACCACCTCTTAACTGCTGTTGTTCCGAGATCCAATCTGACCCGTAGTTGTAGCACCTGTTAGGGTCCCAACTGTGGGCAAATAGTTAACTCCCCAAACTGGGATCAATAACATTATGAAAGTGTAAAAATACACGTTTATAGAAATATAAACGTAAAAATAGTCTTTTCTAGAAAAATATACTTTTTTGGAGGAAAAATATTGCCAACAATATGTTTTTGACGGAAAAATTATGACCATAACACATTTCGGGGGGGGGACTCTTCTCAGCAACACATTTTTGAGTAAGAAAACTAGGAGATATTTTCAGTTTTCTAAAATAAAAAAGAATAAAAACAAAAAATTTTCATTAAAATCTGACTAAATCAACTTTCTCACTATAACCAAACATTAAAATAAAATACCTTAAAACCCCACCTTTTTGGCATTAAAAACCCCCACAGAGGTTGATATGCCTCTACACTCAAACTCAAACGCCATTTTAAACATATTTAAATCGAACACTTTTACGAGAGACAGCTGAAAATCATAAGCTGACTATGAAGCAGTGATGCTAGAACTGTGAAATCTTGCATGCATTAATTTTCTTATTAATTGTTTTTTTTTTTGTTTTTTGTTTTTTTGTTTTTTTGTTTTTTTGCTAGGGGTTGTTTTTTGCTTTTTGTGTAAACTGATATCTAACTGTTCACAGAAAACTTCAAATGTACACTACCGGCTATAATTATTAGGCAACACCAGTGTTTTAAAAAATGATGTATTTCATACAATTTTGTAAGTATCTATTGCCAAGTGAATAATTGTAAATGAAAATAGAATGGTTCTTTTGTTAATATTGCACAATAACATCTGCATCAAATAAATTTATAAATAATTGATAATTAACTATATTGCAGTTTCATCAATGAAAGAATGAAGAAAATCCAGAGTGATTCGAACGAGTTCATTTTTGCTTCTCTGCCTTGTAAAATTTTGCAAAGCATTAATAACAAAAGAACCATACTATTTTCATTTAGAATTATCCACTTGGCAATAAATACTAAAAATAGTATGAAATACATCATTTCTTTTAAAAAAATAAATGGGGTTGCCTAATAATTATGGCTGGTAGTGTAACTCGTAGCAACTTTGATAATAGTCAAAATTTGACATCGAGGTACTTGATAGCACAACGATGTCAAATCAGTTACCTGCAGAAAAGATGTTTAGCCCCTATAGCCATTGGTTGCTACATTAGGGGATAAAGCTTCACTTTTAAAAACATTTCAAAAGTGGGCAGCTGAATTTCGGAGGGCAAGGGATTGACTTGAAGATGAATCAAGACGTTTCGCAATTGCCACCACCGAGGACAACATTATTCTTGTTCACCACCTGGTGATAGCTGACAGGCTATTAACTATAAATCAAGTCGTCAATGCCATTAGCATATCCCTTGAGCCAGGTGAGAATATTCTGCACAATAAATTTAACATGGCGAATGTTTCTGCTCGGTTGTTTTCTGACAACTGATCTGAAGCACATCAGGTTGATCATATCACAGGAAAAGCTGACATGGTTCAAGACAGATCTAGTTGATTTTCTTGAACGTTTCCCTGTCCAGGACGAGTGTTGGGTTCAACCCTTTGAGCCAAGGACAATACAGTGGAAACACCCTCCTCTACTGCTCCAAAAACATGTTTATTGACTATTTTTAAAAGGGCCACACTGTCAATGTAGAGTACGATGCCAAATTGCAGAGACAGTTATGAAAGTCAATCCGGTCGAAACGTCCATGAAAACAGACGAAAGTGGGATTGATTTATTACGATATGTTCTTCGTTTCAATGGCTGATGTACGTGACTGTGGCTTTGAACTGGTTGATCACACTCTCTACTCTCTTTATTTGGCTGAGAACCACTTTCATAGTAAATGTCAGTTTACATGGAACGAAACAATAGACTTATTAATTATAAGAATTGAAATTCATACATGCAAGATTTCACATTTATAGCATTACTCCTCCATAGTCAGGCTATGAAATTTTCAGTCTTTATATTATAATCAAGGTACTGTATTTTATATTGATCGTTTTTATTAATGTTTCACAATATGTGAATTTTTTGCGTTTTGGAAGCATTAAAATTTACGAGCCATTTTTCACCCCAAGCCAACAGGGATTAGAGGTCATTCTAAAACTCAGCTACGAGGTTCGCTTTGTCAACCTCAGCAGATTTTTGATCGAGGCGAGAGTAAACGGTATGTGCTAAATTGAGAAGAATTATATACAATATAGCTCGGCATATATATATATACATATATATATATATATATATATAGAGAGAGAGAGAGATGTTTGCGCGCGCGTGTGTGTGTGTGTGTGTGTGTGTGTGTGTGTGTGTGCATAACATTCATATGCATTTAAACCAACACAGCTTATGAAGAATATCTATAAGCTTATGTATATATTGTGTGCGTGTCTAATTCAGATACATTTAAAACAATTTATGGAACATATGTTTATAGACGCATATAAAAATGTGTGTAATAGTAAGATTTGTAAGTATATATATATATATATATATATATATATATATATATATATTACGCTCTCACACCCTGATTGAGCACTCTGGAAGAATGGGAGACTTTGATAAACAGTAGCTACTCTGGCATGTACGCATCGCTCATTCACTAATGAATTAGAACACTCTGGCTATTGGGCGTGTATAATGACAATATACATGCCTTCTTCTACCGTGCGCCCATGGCCCAGAAGTAGAACCGCCTACTGACGCCACTTCGGTCGGGTTTCAATCTTGTGCTAAAAGCAATCGGAGTCTAATCATACTGATGAGCTGTGATACAGCGAAGCAGATCTGTCTGCGGATGACTATATATATATATATATATATATATATATATATATATATCACAAATATAATTAAAGTTATATTTTTAAAGTGCACACGGACTTTATGGACACCTTCTATATCAAGAGCAATATTGGGAGAAACGTGTGTGACAAAGTGGAAAAGTCTTTTGTGACGCGTTTCAATCTTTAGGACTTCATCGAACAATATTTATTACATAGGTGTGGCAACATATATATATATATATATATATATATATATATATATTTATTATGTAAGTGTGACAACATATATATATATATATATATTTATGTAGCTGTGACAACATATATATATATATATATATATATATATATATATATATTTGTAGGTGTGACATCATATATATATATACATTTATTCATTATTATGTAGTTTTGACAACATATATATATTCATTATGCATGTGTGAGAACATATATATATATTTATTATGTAGGTGTGACAACATATAGATATATATATATATTTATTACGTAGCTGTGACAACATATATATATATATATATATATATATATATATATATATATATATATAAATTTTAAAAACAGTTTCCACTTCGGCTATATGCGTGACTCTTCAGAAATGAATTGAGTTCTTTCGGTGACTGGCGTGTGTATACACTGCTTATATACAACACATTAAAATTTCCCCTTTATTGGTTCCATGTGCCAATGGCTTAGGGAGTAGCGACTCCGACTAACACCAAATCGGTCGAGTTTCGATCCCGGCCAGCAGCAAGTGGATGTGTCTAGCCACACTGATGAGCTGTGGTACAGCGAAACAGGCTTGTATGTGGATGACTAATATATATATTATGTAGGTGTGACAACATATATATATTTGTCGGTGTGACATCATATATATTTATTTACTATGTAGTTGTGACTATATATATATATATATATATATATATATTATATAAATGTGACCACACACATATATATATTTATTATGTAGGTGTGACTATATATATATAGATATATTTATTATATAAATGTGACTACATATATAAACATTTATTATCTAGGTGTGACATCTTGTATATATATATATATATATATATATATATATATATATATTATCTAGGTGTGACACCGTAAATATATATTTCTATATTTATTGCGTAGGTGTGACAGCATAAATCAGGGTCACTGGGAATTCATTTTAATCTAACCAGTTTCATTTAGATTCCTTTTCTATTCATCACTTTTGTTTTTAACACGGATAATTGAAGTTCTGCTAGGAATGGTGAAATGTTGTAAGAGCCAGGACCTAAATTTACTGTAGATGACCTTGCGATCAAGGCACTCTCAAAAGTAGTGAATTGCTTTCTCATTTGATCAGAGTAGCATTTTTTAATTGTAGTTAGTCTCGTTACGGTGGGAAACCAACGCATTTGATGCATTGTATTATAAAATATCCCTTTTGTGTTAATATAATCTCTTATTTAGATTCATTGAGGCTTCTTTTTTAACTCTGGAACACTAACCATCAATTAAAGTTAAACCACTACTAACCATAGGTATATCATACCCGAGTTTGTAAATATTTAAAAAATATTAAATATAAATCTTTATTTGAAATATTTTACATGCAGACACTTTAAAATTTGTACTTTGAGTTAACATTAATAAGAACTGAAAAACATATTATTTAGCTAAGAAAATCAGACACTAAAAATTTAATTCAGTTTTGATTAAAATGGCGTCATTTGCGCTGGATACTATACAACCATGTTTAGTGTTCAAGGGTTTAAAAAGCTGAAACAAAACCTAAATGTCCATAAACGTATTTCACACACTATCTATTCAATATACCCTCTTTGATGTGTCAATAACGCTTAATGAAAGACTTGCATGAGACACGGATAACACTTTGGAGGTTTTGTTATATTTCTTGAAGAGTTTTCACATCAGAGACTCTAAACTTGATACTCACAGCAGAAATTGAAAGTAAGAGAGACAAAAGAAAACAATGTATAACCTGTCTAACAAGCTTAACCCTGGAAAGACCAACCATCAATTACAGTTACACCACTACTAACCATGGGTATATCGAACCCTAGTTTAAAAATATCGAAAAAATATTAAATATAAATCTTTATTTGAAATATTTTACATGTAAGCACTTCAAAATTTGTACTTTGAGTTCAAATTAATATGAACTGAAAACATTATTTAGGTAAGAAAATCAAGTACTGAATATTTAATTAAATTTTAATTAAAATGGTGTCATTTGTGCTGGGTACTATATATCCAGGATGTGCGTTGTGGTGCATTAGATATCGGCTCGGAACGAGAAATCGGGGAGCTGAGTTCGAATTCCAGCCGAATTCATTGCATTCACTTACGCTCAAATATCCTTGGGAAAGGTATTAATCCGTCTCTTCCATCCAGTTATGGGTTAAATAGCAGGACAGATTGGGTTCTATAGCCTTGGTCGGCAACCTGTCTACCGCAGAAAGCAATGGCAACTTACTGCGGGATAATCTTCTGCCCAGTCAGTCATGTTTCTTTCGAGACATGATCGCCCAAGCGTGTATCACATATGGCACTTAACTAACTGACTGACTATATATCCATGATCAGTGTTCTCGGGTTAAATTTTTGTGACATTTATTACAGGCGATCGAGTAAATTCCTCTTTCAAGTTTTACTTTTCAATTCATTGCTCCAGACTCATTGATTTACACGCGCAGATAGCTAGATATAAATAATTAAGATAAATATAAACAGATTAAGAATAGATAGATAAAATAAGAGAGCGACACGCGCACACACACAAAAGCCTGGCGGACGTACAGAAACTAAATGACTCGATTCTGTAGAATACAGAAGAGTTCACGAGAAGCAAGCAGGCAATGCATACAGCTCCTACAACAAAAAAGGTGCAGAAGACGGAAAGTGTCGGCAGAGATGAAAGAGAACTGAGGGGGAAAAAAAATGTCGAAACGGATTTTGTACTCTTTGCTTTCTACAAAGGCAGAGGCATTAGACTTTATAAATTTCTTTTCCAGTCCCGATTTGCTTCGCGTTTATCATCATCGGCGCCATTTTTATTATCCATATTTGTATTAGTGTTAGTTTATTTTGTTTCTCTTTCTTTTTTTTCTTTTTTTGCTGTCAGTATTATAAGAAAGAACAATTTTTTTTTCTGATTCCTATCGACGTCACGATTTTCACGTTTTTTTTCCCGCGTTAGTGATTATTCTTTGAGTTTGCCTTATTGTTATTGTTGTTGTTATGATTATTATTGTCATTATTATTTCTATTACAATCATCATTATGAAACGTCTTATTCTTTTTGGTTTCGTCTTTTTTTTTTCGCATCATTTTTACGCAACTATACATTGTGTTGATCTTTCTCATCTCTCTTTTTTTTCTTCCTATTTTTCGCTTTCTGCTCCTCTTTTTTCATTTCTGTCTTCTTCTTATTATTATTCTTTTTCTTCTTCATTATTATTATTATTATTATTATTATTATTATTATTATTATTATTATTAATAGTCGTAGTAGTAGTAGTGGTAGTATTAGTATCTTTTAGGTAACCAGACAGCGAATTTTGACTTTTTTTCCATTCTTGGACGCAATCTTTATGACCTGAAAATAGCATTCTGTCGTAAATCTGTGTTGACCTCAGTGTCCATTTTTACATTTGCAAACGCTCTGTCCTTGATAGTGAGTACTTTTATCCACAAATATCACATACCTTAAAACTATATTTTATCACTCACTCACAGCCCCCACTCTCTCGACACACATACTCACACATATATATCTGTCTGCGGATGACATATATATATATATATATATATATATATATAGAGAGAGAGAGAGAGAGAGAGAGAGAAAGAGAGCGAGAAAGCGAGTAAGGATTTACGTATATGCATGTGTGCGTGTACGTCATAATTACTGACAGTTATTGACATTTCACCGCTCGTAAAACATCTAGTATCTGGCACCCGGTTAGGAATTATATCAGTTCGTTAGTAATGGGTTTCATGAGGATGTCACTAGCCAATGCTCCACGGGATGCGCCCAGATTCTTTCTTATTTGTCTTTAAAACGTTTTAACGCTTTCACCTTCTCAGCATTTTTCTTCTTTTCTTTTTTTTACTACTATTACTAATAATAATACTATCGACAAGAAATATTTTTTTATTATTTTTGTGTCCCATTGACATATATTGTTTCTTGTCTCTATTTTTCCTTCCGATTTCTTTCGCTTAAATGATTAAGCCTATGACGTTTCTTTTTTCACCAATTTTTCTTCTATTCTTCTTTTATGTTAGTCTCTTTTTATTCACTTCACACCTTTTTTTTTTTTTTTCGTTTTCTATTTCCTCAAATCTCTTTCAGTAATTACCGACATTTATATGTGAATCGGAGGTTTTTTATTCTTTTATTTTTCGGCTTGTGGGTCTTCATATTCATGACCCCCCCACCACCACCACCAATCCGTTTTTCTTACTTCCCGTCAGTAATCTTTCACTTTTCTCCTCCATTACGTTTGACTTCCGATTTTTTCTTTTTTTTTTTTTTTTTTTTTTTTTTCAAATCAAAATCTATTTATTTTCGCTAAACTTTTAACAGCTTGTTTATCTCAGGTTGTTTGTAATCCTCGTCTTCTTAAAGATTATTTCGCCACCTCTCGTTTTATTTCCGCCATTTTTTTTAATGTTCTTGTTTAGGTAAAACGTTTATCTTTTCTTTTATTTCTTTGTTGCGGTTGTTCTTTTTTTTTTTTTTTTTCCTTTTATATTTGTTAATTTATTTCCCTTTGCCCATTTTTTAAATCATTTCTTGCTTTTGTGTTCCGTTTCGCGTTTTGTTTTGTTTTTACGACTTTCGATTCTTTCTTTACTTTCTTCTTTTCCATACGTTCAAATTCTGCTAGCGAAATTGAATGAAAAAGTGAAGGCCGCAGACATCAAAGAGATTTTTTTTTTACCGCGAAGACAAAAAAAAAAAAAACGGAAGTTCTAACCGCAACAGTAACCACAACGGCATATTGGAAGGCGAAATGGAGGGAAAAAATAGAAATTCAATGTCATTTCAAGTCAACTAGGGCGCCATTATTATTATTATTATTAATACTATTATTATTGTTGTTATTGTTATTGTTGCTTAAGTGAATATAAGATTATAATCAACGAATAAATAAGTTAAAAAAAGGTAGATTTCACCAAATCTTTACAGTTAGTGAGAAACAGTGATGATTGAGGAAAGTAGACATGTGAAGAAATAATAATAGGAATATAAGAAATCGGGAACGGCAAAGAAAGAAAGAAACAAATAGAAACTAGAGATAAGAAAGAAAGAAAGAAAGAAAGAAAGAAAGAAAGAAAGAAGGTGAAAATAGTAGGAAAACGAAAAAGGAAAGTAAGATTAAAAAAGAAATTAGATATATGATGGACGAAGAAAGAAAGAAAGAAAGAAAGAAAGAAAGAAAGAAAGAAAGAAAGAAAGTGAAAATAGTAGGAAAACGAAAAAGGAAAGTAAGATTAAAAAAGAAATTAGATGGACGGAATGATGGACGAAGAAAGAAAGAAAGAAAGAAAGAAAGAAAGAAAGAAAGAAAGAAAGAAAGTGAAAATAGTAGGAAAACGAAAAAGGAAAGTAAGATTAAAAAAGAAATTAGATGGACGGAATGATGGACGAAGAAAAGGAGGGAGTGAAGAAAGAAAGAAAGAAAGAAAGAAAGAAAGAAAAGTAAGGGAGAAAGAAATATAGCAATAACGATAAAAACAAAGTAAAAAAATGAGGAAGGAGAAAATAGGCAAAAGAAAGATAGAAAAAAAAGAGACGAAAAAGAAAGAAAAATGAAATATAAGAAAGAAAGAAAGAAAGAAAGGGAAAAGATATATGATGAAAGAAAACAGCATATAAGAAAGAATGAATGCATGAATAAATAAATGAATGAATGAATGAAAACTAGAAATAAGGGAGAAAATATAGAAAGAACGATAAAAACAAAGTAAAAAATTGGGGAAGGAGAAAAAAGAAGGAAAGGAGACGAGAAAGAAAGAAAGAAAGAAAGAAAGAATAACGAGAAGTAAGGGAGAAAAAATATAGAAAGAACGATAAAAACAAAGTAAAAAAAAGAGGAAAAGTGACGAGAAAAAGGAAAAATGAAATATAAGAAAGAAAGAAAAAGAAAGAAAGAAAGAAAGGAAAAGATATATAATGAAGAAAGAAAACAGCATATAAGAAAGAAAGAAAGAAAGAATGAATGAATGAATGAATGAATGAATGAATAAATACAAGAGCGAAAATAAAATATAAAAATTTAAATATAAAATCTAAAAGAAGAGGAGAAAAATGAATGAGCAAATGGTAAATAACTTCAGGAATTTGGGAAAAAACTAAAACAATTGACGACAGAAAGAAAGAATGAGAAATTGGCAATAGAAAAGGAAAAAGGAAACAGAAACAAGAAAAAAATAAGAAAAAATATAACCGAGAAAGATACAAAAAAAAAAGACGGAAGGTAAAAAAGGAAATAAATTTTGTTTTAACATAAAAAAGAAGAAAATTGTAATTATTGGATGAAAAGATACATTTTTGATGAAAGAAAGTCTGCATGTGAGTGAGTGAGTCTTAAAAACATTGATGACAATCAAAGAAACTGAGACCGCCGAATGTAACTGAATAAGAAAAGAGAAACTATATCTAAAGGTGTCCTCGGCAAACAAGTCTAATAATCAATTCATCCCAAAGCAGTATATGTGTGAGTGTGTGCCTATGTGTTTCTTCTCTAGCACGCACACGCGCACGCACGCACACGCACGCACACACACACACACACACACACACACACACACACATACACACACAAATATAGATTTACTAGCATTTAAATGCAAAGTATAAGAAAGAGGTAGTCAGTTGAATGTGAGAGAACATTGAAGATATGGATAAAAAAAAAATGGAATTACGTCAGGTCACTAAGAAAACATGGTGGGGAGAGAATTCAGGATCTGGGACCATAAAAAGAAGTTGAGAAGCGGGTGATGGGAAAGTTGACGGGATTATTATTCGAGAAAAATGGCGGAAGAAAACCTTGAAGATAGATCAAAGGGAAAAATGGATCGAAGCCGCGCGTCGAAAAAGAAGAGGCGGCAGAATTATGAAAGACTTAATAAGACGGGGTAATTGAATAAAGACGTGTAATTAACAAATGAGTCTTTTTTTAATCGATGAAAACAATGAGAACTTGAGAGGAGAAGAGAAAAATAGTCAATAGAAAAAAGAAAATGAAAGGAAAATAAGAGAAAATGAAAGGAAAATAAGAGATAATATAACGGAAAAAATGACAGAGCAAATATAGGAGGAATTAAATCTGATTTAGATATAAAAAGACAGGAAAAGGAAGAGAATTATAATCATCGAGAAAAAAAAAAGGAAGAAAATGAGAACAACAAAGAAAAAACAATGAAAGAAAAGAGAATATACGATAGAGGATGATATGAAGAAAAAGATTCAAGGAAAGATAGAATGCAAGCAAAAATAATACAGATGTTGAAAAAAGAAAGAAAGAAAGAAAGAAAAAAAGAAGACTTAGCAAAAATGAAAGCCGAAAAGGAAGAAAGTAAAAAATCTTGAAAGAAAGAAAGAAAGAAAGAAAGAAAGAAAGAAAAAAAGAAGGAAAGTTAGAAAGAAAGAAGGAAAGAAAGAAAGAAAGAAAACTTAGCAAAAATGAAAGCTGAAAAGGAAAGAAAGTAAAATATATTGAAAAAAGAAAGAAAGAAAGAAAGCTTAGCAAAAATGAAAGCCGAAAAGGAAGAAAGTAAAAAATCTTGAAAGAAAGAAAGAAAGAAAAAAAAAAGAAGGAAAGAAAGAAAGACAGAAAGACAGAAAACTTTGCAAAAATGAAAGCCGAAAAGGAAAGAAAGTAAAATATCTTGAAAAAAGAAAGAAAGCAAAAAAGAAAGAAAAAAGAGAGAAAACTTAACAAAAATGAAAGCCAAAAACGAAACTAAAACATAAAGAAATAAATAAATAAAGAAGAAAGAAACAAAGAAAGAAAGAAAGAAAGAAAGAAAGAAAATGTAATCAGCAAAAGGAAAAAAATTATGAGAAAAAAAACAGAAAAGAACAAAAAGAAAAGAAGCCGAAGAAAGAAAGAAAATATAATAAAAATGAAAACCGAAAAGGAAAGAAACGAAATGAAAAGGTAAAAGACAAACGTACGAAAGAAACGAATATCGTAAAAGGAAAAAAAAATAAATAAAAAAGAACAAAGTCAAAAGGCAAAAAGAATGCATCAAAGAAGGAATACACCAAGCGGCAAATATGAAAATGAAAGAGAAAGAGAAAGACGCACGCAACAGGCGTTAAAAAGACCGGCGCATCAAGTCAATACGACGTAATAACCGCAAAAAGAAAAAATAATAATAATACGAAGAAAAATAATAATATCATCCATGATCGGCTTGCACAAAAGAAATCCGAAGAATTCGTGTGGAAAAGAATAATGAAAGGTCAAAAACATTTTGAAAATCTGTGAAATTGATTGAAAGAACAGGGAAATCACTCAACGAGATTTATATAAAAAGGAAAAGTACGAAATAATAATAATAATAATAATCATAATAATAATAATAGGAAATAAGGAAAAACAGTAATAATATCAAATGACTAACTAAGATTGAAACGAAAAGTCGGATTAAGTTGAAAAATAATCAAACAGACGAGATTATCCATATATTATTATTATTGTTTTTATCTTGATTCTAAAAATATTACAAAAAAACAATAATTAATAGCGATTTTGTTTTTGACTTCTTTTTCTTTAGCATTGTTACAGTTATTCCCGTCACTGCCATTATTATTGATATTAAAGTTACAGATACAAATCCGTGCAACGACAACAGCAACAGCAATAATAATAATAATAATAATAAAGATCAAAGAGAAAATATGCCGACAATACGAAGCGTAAAAAAACCTGAATAACTCCGATTGTCGTAAGAGAAAAAAAGTGTCTAAAAAAATATAATAAAAAAACAAGAGAGAAAAGGGAAAGAAACAGAAAGAGAGAAATCGATTCAGATAATGCTATTAGAGGTTAGTCGAATAACGAAAAATAAGAAAGAAATGAAAGATTAATAAAAGAATATTATTTCTTTCTTTCTAAGGTAATAGATAGATAGATAGATAGATAGATAGATAGATAGATAGATAGATAGATAGATAGGAAGGAAGGAAGGAAGGAAGGAAGGAAGGAAGGAAGGCGTTTAGCGATACTAAAAAATCAAGGTGACGGGAAATTAAGACAAAAAATACAAAGAAAGAAACGTAGGTGACGCTGAATAAGAGGGTGAAAGTGAAAGCCAGTGAAAGAGAAGGTAGGCAGTATAAACAAAGAAAGAATATGTGGATGGAAAGAAAGAAAGAAAAAAGGTGATAAAAGAGAAAGTGAAGAGAAAGGCAAGAAAGAAAGAAGGGAAAGCTGAATAAATGAGTGGAAAGGAAAGACAGTCAGTACAAGACTTGGAAGATGATGAAAGAACGAATATGGAGATGGAGGAAAAGAGAAGGCGATAAAAGAGAGAGTAATAAAAAGTACCAAATAGAGATAGTAAAAGAAAGAAAGAAAGAAAGAAAGAAAGAGAGAAAGAAAGAAAGAAAGAAATTAGAAGCGTGAAAAAAGTAAAGGTTGATAGATACACATGATTGTATACATAAATCAGAGAAATTAAAGAGAAAAATGAAAGAAAAAATAGTTCGCGTGAAAAGGAGAAAAAATGTATAAACCAGGGGTGATGACAAAAGAGGGCGGATGAAAATAACACTAAATATTATGAAAAAAAAAATACAGAAAAAACGAAAGAGGAAAAAAGTACAACCATTACGATCACAATTGAAAAAGAAAGAGTAATCAGGGGAGATAATAAGATCAAAGTAATGTTGGCAAATTCGTCGGCAGGTCCTGATCCCGGCAGGGAATGGGACACCGACATATAAAGAAGACGATTGAGTGTGCTTGTGCGTTTGTGAGTGTGTGTCAGTGGTACGAGGCGTGGGTGGTGGTAGGTTTACAACACAAAAAGCGTCGGCATCTTATTATGAGATCAAAGGCAAGGAGGATCCGACGTCGATACACGGCATTTTTTTTTTTTGCTTCTTTTTTTTTTTTTTTGTGAATGGAGTATCGACATTTTCGCGGGAAATAGGAAGGATAACAGGAAGGAAAGGCGAATGGTGGTTTGGAAACTGGGGCGATGGATTGGGTCGGGTAGCCGGGGAGTAGGTGGAGCTTCAGAGGTAATTTCTTTTGAAAGGTTTTACCATTCGACAATGTAGGCAGTTCAATTCAATTCTGAGCTGATTCCAACTCCCATCTTCGAACATAAATACACAAGCACAGAAAGAGAGAGTAGCTTACACGCATATAGATGTAGATAAATATATATCCGAAAAAATAAACGAAACACACACACACACACACACACACACACACACACACACACACATATATATATATATATATATATATATATATATATATATATATATATATATATATATGATTGTTTAATACTTAGTTTTTGGTCGTAATACGGTTAGACCAGGACACATTTGTATTAAAAAATGGTCGATACAATTATACTGTAGAACTTTTGAGTATTTTCCATTTTTAAACGAGTAATTTCGCTACCCAGGTTTCTACCATGAGTGGTGTCTTCAGACGATTTTTAATAATTGCTTTTACCGTTTTTCTTTTTAAGAACGCTCTTGTAATGGTGTTTTATTTGAACGTTCACGTGGCAGGATATTTCTAAACGCGCAATTTTTAAATTAAAACAGATTATGGCGTTTTCATCCATGGATGTATGAACCTAAGAGGTATCTCTTAGTGTGGATGCATTAATCATAATTTCCGTTCTTTCATTTAACAGTTCATCTTTATCCGGGAATATCATAATTTCTAATTTTTCTTCTTGGCACAGTCTACAGATTTTCCACCGTTGTAAGGTTTGGCTGTTTTTACAATGCTCCACGTTATGTGTGAGTCTTTTCCATCACCTTTTAGGTTCATACAATCAGGGATGAAAACGCCATAATTTGTTTTATTTAAAAAATTGCGCGTTCATAAATTCTCTGCCACGTGAATTTTAAAATAAAACACCGTTACAAGAACGTTCTTAAAAAGAAAAACGGTAAACGGTAAACGGTAAAATCAGTTATTAAAAATCGCCTGAAGATACCACTCATGATAGAAACCTGGGTAGCGAAATAACTCGTTTAAAAAATGGAATATATATATATATATATATATATCCTTCTACCGAGCGCCCATAGCTCAGAGGTAGAATAGCCGACTGACGCCAATTCGGTCGGGTTTCAATCCTGGGTATAAAGCAAGCGGATGTCTAACCGTACTGATGAGCTGTGATACAGCGAAAAAGATCTGTCTGCGGATGACTATATATATATATATATATAAGTGACGAGGGTGGAACTTGTGTAAGTATTTATTTGTTTGATCGATTCGACTTAGCGTATGCATTTTGCGGTCTAGCTCGATGGGAGTCGCGCTCAACTGTAGATCAAAATTTTAGAACGCTACCATGAAATTTTCAGAAAGCCAAAATTAGGGGTAGATAAATATATATTATCATCCCCCAAAGTCAGGGATCAATTTATGTATTGATTTTAATATAGAATCGATCACCCCACTTTATATTATCTATATCTATATATGTTGTCCCTCCCCCTCCTACCTTAATCCAATAGAAAACATTCTACATTGTTATCGATATCTATAAATGTGACGAGGGTGGACGTTGTGTAAGTATTTGCTATGTAAATTCATCAGATATTTTTTATTCTTATTATTCCTTAAACTACCGGAGTAAAACCGGGCTAAACTGCTAGTATATATATATATATATATATATTGTCATCCGCAGACAGATCTGTTTCACTGTATCACAGCTCATCAGTACGTTAGACTCCGATTGCTACGCAACCCACGCTCGAAACCCGACCGATTTGGCGTCAGTCGGCTATATATATATATATATAATGAGGTAAAAACGACGACATTCTACACATAGGAATAGACATATATATACACACGCTTATGAACACTCGCACTCGGGTATACACCGAATATAAAAATAGTGAAAATGGGAAAATCGGCAGTCAATTGCTAGTACCTCTTGATGAGTGAAAGGAAGTATTAAAAAAGCTATATATATATATATATATATATATATATATATATATATATATATATATATATATATATATATATATATATGCTCTTACACCCTGGGAGAATGGTAGACTTTGTAAAACAGTAGCTACTCAAGCATCTACACATCGTTCATTCAGTAATGAATTTGAACACTCTCAGCTACTGACGTATGTTTACATTGTATATAACCCGCTAAAACTATGTTCTCTTCTACCGAGCGCCCATAGCACAGATGTAAAATCCCTGACTGATGTCAATTCGGTAGGGTTTCAATCCTGATTAGAAGCAATCGGATGTCTAACCATTCTGATGAGCTGTGATATAGCGAAACAGATCTGTCTGCGGATGACTATATATATATATATTTTAAAGGTGCAGGTCGATAGACGTAACTGTTTAATAAATATAAATGAGGTGACGATTTCAAATAAGAATATTCAATCTAATAACGTTTAAAATAATTTTAAAAAATGTCAAGTTAAAAATAAATCTTTTAATCCTTTAGAAATTGTTTTGTTGACACGTCCGATACGAAACTGAGAAGATAGGAAGCTTTCGAGAAAATAATATATAAAGCCCACCTTTGATGATGATCTGTTTTTGGTTGGGGCACAAGTTACATTGCGAATTTATAGCTTCAACAGTCGCATCAGTAGATGTATCTATACACATATATGCCATTTTAGGTTAAGAAAGCGACGTACATTTATATGCGTGCACGCATGCGCACACGGTAAAGCAGCGAAGCCGTACGCATGCCCAAACGTGTATCAATGGACCAGTTTTCACAACTTGATGTTTTCCTGTTTTCTTCTGTTGATTATACTCCAAACGAAACACCTGCATTAACACATACATGCACAAAAGAATAGAAATGGTAAACACACATGGAATGGGGAAACATATTCAGAAGCACCGGGGGAATGATAAAAGATCTGACGGTTTATTACTCTACACAAAACACGAAGCGATTACTTTAACGAAAATACCAAGGAGTTCTTTCTTTCTTTATTTATTTATTTACTTTATCACACTTTTTTTTACTTTTATCCTGCGAACGCTTTCATCTTTTCGTCGCAAATAATGGCAACCCTGAACATCAAATTTTATCGAAATAAAAAATCAACCAAAGCTGGAATGGTCATAAAAAACAGAAACCTGGTAATGCCACACTGTTCTGTTTACGGACGTATCACCCTGCAATACCTAATCAGTTTTCATGGCTGTTGTAGGAAGACGGATGGCGAAGCAAGACAAGCTTCAGATTTTATATTTTTTAGTCGTCCTGACTATTTTCTGACTATTTGGGGGATGTACGTTGTGGTACAGTGGATATCGGCTCGGAACAAGAAACCGGGGAGACGAGTTCGAATTCCAGCTGAATCCATTGTATTCACTTACGCGCAAATACCCTTGGGAAAGGTATTAATCCGTCTCTTCCTTCCAGTTATGGGTTAAATAGCAGGACAGATTGGGTTCTATAGTATAGCCTTGGTCGGCAACCAGTCTACCGCAGAAAGCAATGGCAACCTACCGCGGGATAATCTTCTGCCCAGTCAGTTATGTCTCTTTCGAGACATTGTCGCCCAAGCGTGTATCACGTATGGCACCTAAACTGACTGACTATTTGCATTCAATCTATCGTTTTCTTGCTGAGGAATATTATTTAATTTGATACTGGATAATGAAATCTTTTTTTTTTTATTTTTTTTTTTTTTTACTGCTTTAACCCAATACAATATCCAACGAAGAAAGTTACTGAACGGTGTTGTTGAAAGTAAGTAATACATTGATTCGAGACTTGACGAGAGTACGATTATAGTGGGTTATCCGTTATAGTGAAGTGTATTTGTGTGTTAAAACAGATTGACTGAATTTGGCCTTATCAGTAGATAGCCCACTAGAAGTGGGGTATCAAACAAGAAAATCAAATTGTGTATAGAAACAACATTTACATAAATATATATATATATATATATATTACTGCTATGAACATTATAAAGACCTTTGTACCAACCAAAAGATATATATATATATATATATATATATATGTCAGTTAAATTTTTCTACAAATAAAATATCTTTTGGTTGGTACAAAGGTCTTTATAATGTTCATAGTAGTAATTGCCGAAAAAAGTTTCTGCTTATGTATGTGTGTGCGTTCGTTTGTTAGGAGTCTCTTTGAAGTCTCCGCTCAGTTCATTCGGGTAAGTGGCTCAGTGAACAGTGAAGAAGAAGATGAGAGTTATCGGAGAGGCATTACATCTGGAGTCTCTTACGTAATGTAGCGATCTGGGGGAAGACGCTGTCCGAATGGAAACTTCTTTCTTATCAATGGAATATGAAGGAGATGAGAATGATTCGATGCAATCTTTGTGGCATGACCGCTCTAAAAGTGTAAGTGGCTCAGTGAACAGTGAAGAAGAAGATGAGAGAGAAAGGAGAGGCTAGAATAATACGATCGCTTGACGTATGTCAAGGGACGTGTTAATTATGCTCGTATTTTCTCAACTGGCGATGCTTCCTGTGTCGTCCTTTTATTTCGTCTTCGAGGCTCCGAACAAGTCATTTGCGAATTCACACTCGGATTTACTTCTTGGCTTACCATTGGACAATAAACAAAAGGAATTTGATATTTATTTATTTTTGGTTTTCCACCAGGATATCTGCGTGGAGCCCAGATGCACAAATAACAGATTTGATAATTTGCTATATGGACCTCTGAGAGCAAACATCCGGTCCTTCGCTTGCTCGCTATATGAACACAGTTACAGTTATCGGAGAGGCGTTACATCTGGGGTCTCTTACGTAATGTAACGATCTGGGGGAAGACGCTGTTTGAATGGAAATTTCTTTCTTATCAATGGAATATGAAGGAGATGAGAATGATTCGATGCAATCTTTGTGGCATGACCGCTCTAAATGTTTGAACTGGTGGGTTTAAGGATAAACTGTCAGAACATTTGTTACGGAACTATTTATAAAATAGCAAGAGACGAGCGGCAATTCATCTGTAGAAAAAGTGGTAAATTGGTGTTAAACGAATCATGACCGACAAAGCATTATAAATACTTTCGATCCCTGTCTAAAGGCTAGAAAGTTAGGATTGAGCAGCTCCAACTCAAATATGAAAGCAACTCTCCATTTTTGGTCTAATTTGAATTTTCTAACGATAAAGCATGACAAAAGGACTCTGTAAAAACTGAAAATTTAAAACTAAGCAGCTCCAGCCCAAATATGGCAACAACACTCTATCTTTGCTTTAATCTCAATCTTGTAAGCATTATGAGCAGAAAAGTTAGTATTGAGCAACTACAGCCAAAATATGGCTGCAACATTCTTTTTTGGTCTAATCTTAATCATGTCACATGACAGTATCAAAACTGAAACGTTAGGATTTAGCAGCTCCAGATCTGATATACCAACAACGCTCTAACCGTAAATTCTACTCCAACAGCTTCTTTTCTCGCGCTTCCCGCCTGTGGAACTCCCTTCCACAAGCCTGCTTTCACGACAGCTACAATCTCCAGGTGTTTAAATGTAGGGTCAATAGACACCTCCTATCACACTAACTCCCAATTATTCTCAGAACACTCTCATCTACCCAACCCTCATTCTCGGTATCCTTACCCGCCTAGCACCAACCCTCTGACATTTCCTATATTTAACCATTCTCGATATCCTTACCTGCATATCACCCACCCTTTGACATTTCCTATATTTAACCATCCTTTCTCCACTCTATGTAGCCTCCTACGCAGTAGTGGCAGTGACACGCCTTGCTCGGGGTGAAACGCTTATAAAAATAAAAAAAAAATTTTTTTCATCAAATTACAGCTTGAAAATAAATATACTACGTGAAATTAACAACAGACTGATTTATTGACTATAGACAGAATGAAAAACGGATGAATGAAGGTGCGTATGTAGTGTTGTCCTTATAATAGGTATGTATATAGATCCTAAGAAAGATTATAAAAGTCTTGCATTTGAAAAAAACCGTTTTATCTGTTTGTTTATGGGATTAGATGTACCTGTGTGCAGTCAAGTATGCATAGGGAATTGACTGCTGTGTTCTATTCCGTTGTTTCAATTGAGATAGCTAATAGTACGAAGTCTGAAAAATCCTCCAGAAAGGATGTGAATTAAAAGATGTTTTTAGCGTTTACTACCTGATGAGACATTGTCCTTTCAATGTCGAAACAAAATGTACACTTTTGTAGTAGACTGTAATTTCTACATGTTCTAAACTATAATTTATGATAGATAATCATAGCTTTATTTTCTAAACTAAGCACTGTTTTAAATTAATGTTTTGAACGTTGTTAATATTTTCTTCGTTACTTATTCACTTGGATACACTTAGATACATACATACATACATAGATAGATAGATAGATAGATAGATAGATAGATATAAAACACCACAAATCATTTCAAGTGGTTATAAACTATAATTCATTTCTATGAGCTAATTAGCTCATTTCATCAGACCTTACAATATTCCTTCCATTTGGTACAAAACTTTTGCTGAAATGAAATGAGCTAATTAGGTCATAGAAATGAACTATAGTTTATAACCACTTGAAATGACGTGTTGAGTTTTCCTTTATAAATATATAATTTGCTCTGGATAACATCCATTGAGCTCTCTATATAGATATAACACTTAATATTTTATATTAAGTGAATCTTGTTGGATTATCCTCACCGTTTACAGACTGGACATCTATACCCCCTCTCTCTCTCTTTCTCTCTCTCTCTCTTTCTCTCTCTCTCTCTCTATATATATATATATATAGTGTTTAATTGTGATAGTATCTAGCGCCAAGGTTGTTATTTTTCAGTGATCAGTGCCGACTACGAGTTATCTCGTGCCGACAATGAGTTATCTCGTGCCGACTACGAGTTATCTCGTGCCGACAACGAGTTATCTCGTGCCGACTACGAGTTATCACGTACCGACTAGGAGTTACCTTACGTTTAGCATTTTCTGATACATTCTCATCTCCGCCAACGATTTTATTCGCAGTGATACTTTTAGCGTGAAAACAATCTTAAAACTTCAGTTAAAACTATAAATCAACTCAAAAATGTTATTAGCCATTATAAAGCTGGCTATTATAAAGGTGACTATTATAACTAAAGCTATTATACTGGTGCTTATTGCAAAGGAGGCTATTAGAAAATTGGTTATTATAAATCTGGCTATTATAAAGATGACTATTATAAAGTTAGTTATTATAATATTGGCTGTTGCAACGGTGGCTATTATAACGGCAACTTTTATAAAGGAGGCTGCTGTAAATGTGGCCATTATGAAGTTTATTGTTATAAACTTGACATTTATAATGGTGGCTATTATAACGTCGGCTATCATAAAGGTCGCTATTTTAAAGGTGGTTATTATAAAGTTGTTTATTATAAAGGTAGCTATTATAAAGTTGGCTATTGTAAATCTGGCTATTAAGTTGGCTATTATAATCGTGGCTTTTGTAGAGGGGTCTATTATCAGTTGTCGTTTGAAATCAGATTTCGTGATTAACTTCTGACACTCAACGTGTTGTGGTTTTTGGTTCCTTTTTCCTGGTTTTCGCTGAAAATTTGTGTTGGGGATCGTCCCTTTTTACACGCTCAATGGACTCGTCCAAGGTGTACTTATAATCCTGCCTACAGAGAACGAGTGATCTGCAGGGTGGCGGAGGCGGTAGTAGTAGTAGTAGTAGTAGTAGTAGTAGTAGTGTTGTTGTTGTTGTTGTTAGAGTTAGAGTTAGAGTTAAACCGCCGCTTGTTGGTCAGTAAGAATATAGACTTATTACCTGGACTTACTTCTTTGTATATATTTGACTCCTACTAACAAAAGTATCCCTGAATCTACTAACCGTGTACAGGTTGTATATCTTTTATTCAATATACTTACAATTTTTCTCTCATATCTGTTTTGTGTTATTAATTATATTGTGTGGTTTTCTAAACAAGAATCCACAACAATTTGATTAAAAATATGCTGATGTCTGGGTGCTCTCGTTTTTCGTAATCTCTAAGCCGGTAGATGATAATTTCACTGCTTAAAAAATCCGATAGAACGATGAAAGTGAAGTACACACTAAAAAGATATTAACTCCTGTTTATTCGATTCTATATATACGTGTATATATACGAAATGATCCATTCACCTACGCCTAAGCCTATCTGGCTAGACACATATGCGCGCCCATTGTTACATTTGCATACGCGGAAATCATCCATGTCTTTCACATCCAACATGTTCTGTTACGTATTTCTTTCATGTTGCTTTCCACACACCCGACCTCAGTTGGCCTTTTTTCCCTCTGATCCTTTTTTTATTATTCTACCCTTATTTTATACAGTATTTCTTGTCGCCACCTGAAAGCCAACGTTTAGTCCACATTGCATTTTTTTCTTTTTTTTTCTCTGATTTCTTCTTACGCGGACATTTTTTTTTCTTTCATTCTTTAATCCAATGTCGGCATTTTTTCATCCTCTGTATTTTTTCGTTTTCTATTATTATTTTTATTTTTTTTGGTTGTCATTCTTTTTCCCGACTGTCGGCGCATTTGCCTCGGCGGTAGCCCCATTTACCGCCATTCTTTAAGTTTTGCTTTTTTTCCGCTGATTCAGCAAGAATACGAAACACGAGTTGAGCAATTGAACAACCCGGTCCCTTACTGACCTGCTTTTCATCTATTTTGATTTGGATTTTATTCTTGTTTTAAAATAACGCTTGGCTTTTGTTTTGTTGGTTTTCAAAGGTATATAATCGTTTCTTTTGTTTTGTTTCGTTTTTTTTTTTTTTTAGTTTTTAGTTTTTTGTTGTTGTTTGTCATTCTTACGTACACATATCAGTACTTCATTCTTCAGTTTAAATATTCAAGGCCTCTTTCTTAAGTGTTATTTCTGGTATTTCCCTTTATTTCTTTTCTTCTTTTTCTTTTTCTTCTTTTGCGTTTTTTTCTTATTATTATCATTACCACAACCACCACCACTACCCTGCGTCCCAGATTATCTTTTTCTTGTACATTTTATGCATTTTTTTCTTACCTACATATCGTTCTTTCTTTTCTTCTTTCTTTCTTCTTCCAGTGTTTTGTCTAGTATTGTTTTTTCTTTTTCTTTCTTAGCTAATTTCTTTCTCGTTTTTTTTATATACTCCGTTCCTACTTCCTATATTTCATATCTCTTTCTTTCATTCTTTCTTTTTCTTTCTTTCTTTCTTTTTTTTCTTTTTTTATTTATTCTCACATTTTAATTTTTATCTCTTTCTTTCACTCATTCTTTTTTTCTTTTCTTGCTTATGTTTTTTATCTGGTAGTCTTTCTTTTTAATTCCCCCATCGCTATTCTTTCTTTCTTTCTTTCTTTCTTTCTTTCTTTTCCTTTTATTTATTCTCACATTTTAATTTTTTTCTCTTTCTTTCACCCACACCTTTTTTCTTTTCTTGTTTAGGCTTTTTTATCCAGTAATCGTTCTTTTTTATTCCCCCACCGCTATTCTTTCTTTCTTTCTTTCTTTCTTCTGATTTTTTAATGTTCTTCTCTTTTCTCCTCTCTACGACTGTTTGTTTCAATTGATCTTTCGACTTTATTACTTCATTTTATCCATTCCTGATTATCTTCAAACGTGTTTTTTTTTCCTTTTTAACTGTAATTCCTGTCTTGATCTCACTTAATCAATCATCTATTTTTGTATTTTTCATTCAGTCAGCCCCCCCCCCATTCTTTCTCTTTGTCTTTCTTTCGTTTTCATAAACTTTTCCTTTTCCCTTATAATCGCATCTCTTTCACTGTTACTTCTTTTCTTTATCATCTTTCTTTCGGCTTTTATAAATTCCCTTTGATGTCTATATTTATAATCTACCATTTTCTCTTTGTGTCTTTCCATCTTTTTATTATATTTTTCCGAATTCATTTCAGTTTGTTTTCAATTTCACCCACCCCTAATCTTTACCCACCGAATTTTTACTAGTTTCTTTTTAATATCTCTTCTTCTTCTTTATTATTATTATCATCATTATTATTATTATTATTATTATTTGATTTTTATAGTTGTGTGTATTTTTTATTTATTTGTCCTGTTTGCTACAATGGAAATCCCCAAATGTCAGGCTTTAGCAAAGGGAGATAAAAAGAAAATCTAAAATGGCGTAAAAATGGTAATGAAGAGCTACAGAATTATAGGATTAATGAAGATACAAAAAAAATAGCGTCTTCGACTGAGATGAAAGACTTGAAGAAATTGATGCAAGAAAACAGAAACGGTGTCTCGGGCTGATCTACGAGGGTAAGAGTTCGAAGGATATTACGAAAAAGGAAAAAAAAGCAACGACGAAAAAGTGGAGTAGGTGATTTGTTGGCTTAGAGAGAACCAAAGAAAAATTGCGACATGAGGGAAGAGAGAGATCAAAGTAAGGTGAAAACTGCAAAAAGTATCCAGACTTATGGGTGTTTCCAACTGACGCTCAACCTCCGCAAAATGCCAGGGTTTTTCTTTTATACAGAATTGTTCGAGGCCGATATATCCTTCCTACATTAAAAAGCGTTAGAGAACGATCTTCATTACTATAACTGCCGCCTCATTTGATTTTAGGGAATAAAAAGATAGATTTATTATCCTCAAGTCTTGAATATATATATATAGAAATGTGGAATAAGCGGAGATAGTTTTTTTTTGTTTTTTTTTTACATAATGCAAGCGCCGATATGAATACAATTGAGGTGGGGTCTGTTGGGTTTTCTATTTATGTTATTTGAATGAAGGGTTTGATGGAAACCATAATTGTCTCCCTCTACTACTAAATATACTGGAGGAACCTCATTTATGGGAAATTGGGTAGTTCGATGTGGTGCAACGGTTAATAAGCTTGTGTTCCAAAATCAATTACTACTGAATAGTGAGTTCAATCCTGACTGGGCGTCACAGACATTCGGCTTTGTGTCATATCTAAGCTACACAGTGAATAATTGAACATTTTGAGGTGGTATAATGTTTAGCAAGCTTGTCTCGCTAGATCAATAGTGTGTTCGATCCTCACTGGGTGCCCTACACTTTCGGCCCTGTGCCACATCTAAGCTACGTTTAGAAAATCATTTTGGGGCACTCAGAAGTGGTGTAATGGCTAGCAAGTTTGTCTTGCTAGATCAATTACGATTGAATAGTGTGTTCGATCCTCACTGGGTGGCCTACATTTTCTTAGTAAATCGGAGCACTTCGAACATGTTTAATGGTTAGCAAATTTGTCTTGCTAAATCCATTACGAATGAGTAGTGTGAACCTTACTAGGTTCTCCATACGTGCAGACTAGGCTTAGCAAAATGGACCACTTATGTGGTGTTATGAGTAACAAGCTTGTCTTGCTAGATCAACTGCAACTGAGTTTGATTGTCACTAGGTGTTCCATGCTTTCGACCTTGCTACGCTTTAAAAAACCTATATTTGGTTAATGATTAAATTTAACTGATTAAGTAAGTCCATCTTACTCAATCATAAATGTCTCTGCAACAGTAATAGATTAGCAGTTAGGTCTCATTCTTTTATAGTTGAAATTGCTAGATGTAACCGTACATTACTTCACTTAAACTTTCCAGTAAATTTTGATTTTCGAAAATTTACATACAGTACCGATCGCCGTGTGTTGGATGTGCGTTGTGGTGCAACGGATATTGGCTTGGAATGAGAAACCGAAGAGCCAAGTTCGAATTCCAGTTGCATTTACATACATCCAAATAGCCATTGGGAAAAATATTAATCCATCTCTTCTCCTTCAACTATAGGTTTAATAAGAGTACATTTCAGGTTCTACAGCCTTGATTGGCAACTAGTCTACCGCAGAAAGAAATGGCAACCTACTGCAGTAAAATCTTCTGCTTAGTCAGTCATGTATCGAGAAAGACATGATCTCCCAAACATGTATCACATCACGTATGGCGCGTAACTGAAAGTCTCTTCAGTGATTTAGGCAAGGAAACTGAAGAGAGTCATGATTGCCCAAGCATGTATCGTGTATGGCGTTTAACTGACTGAGTGACCAATCGCCGTCATCTATCTCCTTGAAACCTGTTCTTTTATCGTCCTCTTTCCTTAATGATTTTTTCCCGGATTCTTTCAATCTAACGTCTTAATGACTTATTGCTTAACTTGAGAAAAATGCTTAAAAAATGGCCTATTTATCTTCAGTAAAATATTGAACATGAGCCACCACGTATTCTAGCATTTCAATCGTATAACGCCCCATTTTATCATTATTTAAAAAAATATGCCTAAGAAATATAGATTATTTTTAAAATCGTATAACGCCCCATTTTATCATTATTTAAAAAAATATGCCTAAGAAATATAGGTTATTTTTAAAATCGTATAACGCCCCATTTTATCATTATTTAAAAAAATATGCCTAAGAAATATAGATTATTTTTAAAATCGTATAGCGCCCCATTTTATCATTATTTAAAAAAATATGCCTAAGAAATATAGGTTATTTTTAAAATCGTATAACGCCCCATTTTATCATTATTTAAAAAAATATGCCTAAGAAATATAGGATTATTTTTAAAATCGTATAACGCCCCATTTTATCATTATTTAAAAAAATATGCCTAAGAAATATAGATTATTTTTAAAATCGTATAACGCCCCATTTTATCATTATTTAAAAAAATATGCCTAAGAAATATAGATTATTTTTAATTCATCGAATTACTTTTTTCGAAATAATTGAACTATAATTTCAATAAAGTTTTAGAATCTTTATTAAATTAATTACACAGTTCTAAAACATAATTTTCTAAAAATTGAAATAATAAGTTTCCACATTAATAAGCGAGACAGGTTGATTAATATTTAAATTTCTTTTCAAAAAGTAATGAGCAGGGTGAACACGATTATTAAAGCTCAGGTTATAAACATCGACAGAAATAAAATAGACGGGTACAAGCGCAAAAGAAGGATACACTTTAACCATAATCTTATTTTTCTGTTTGCATATTTTCGATAAAATAAATACTAATAGAACTATTCAGATAGATAGATAGATAGATAGATAGATAGATATGAACAGGATGAGATAGATAGATATGAACAGGATGAGATAGATAGATAGATAGATAGATATGAACAGGATGTGATAGATAGATAGATAGATAGATAGATAGATAGATAGATAGATAGATATGAACAGGATGAGATAGATAGATAGATAGATAGATAGATATGAATAGGATGAGATAGATAGATAGATAGATAGATAGATAGATAGATATGGACAGGATGTGATAGATAGATACATACATACATACATACATACATACACATATCACCGTCTGTCGTAATCATATATGTTCGCGAAAGTTGAGTTTCTTCTACCATGTATTCAATTATGAAAGCAGAATAACGTTGATTATATTTTTATTACTTTAAATTTTCCGAAGAAAATTAAATATTGCCATTAAATAACCTATTGATATGCTGTTAAACAGAAAAATTAATCAAATCAATAGGCTATAACATCCGAGGGTAAAGGAGCATAATATTCGAATAATTACGATAGCAAAAAATAACAAAAAAATGACATCTTTAATAATTTCATAACGTTGGCATAAAAGTTCAAAAACAAGATCTTCATTGCCACTTTTATAACCTTAGTTTTCGTAACGTTATTCTGAAGAAAATTTTCGGTAACTCGCTATTAGTGAGATATAACATTTCGGTATCTTCACGTAAAGTCAATGTAATAAAGGAATTCTTCGAATAATACACAATAATGCTCTCGGAATAATTTTCTGTAGTAATTCACTGAGAAACAATCTTTTCTATGACGCACAACACCGGAATGATTTACAACACAGAATGCTGAATACCCAGAATAGTATTTAGCTGCCTCCCCACTTGAGACAAAATGTGGCATAAGGCCTTTTTAATGTGGGTAACCCGAGCAAAAATTAAATGTCTACTTTTCCCCAGACGAAACTCTAGTTTTTGGCGGAGCCTCGTCTAAGTTCCTCTCTGCCCGAAGACAGTGAGTCTGAAATGAAAATTCTGCGCAAGGCAGAATAGCCCGAATGATATTTATCTGCCTCTTCGCCGAGGCGGAATGTGGCACAAGGCCTTTTGTATGTGGGAAATTCAGGCCTTAAAGCCTGAGCAAAGATTAATTACCTAATATTCCCCAGCGGAAACTCTACCCTTCGGCGGAGTCTCAACTGGGTTACTCTCTGCCCGAAGGTAGAGAATACGACAATGCATATTATGCGCAAGGCAGAATAACCCAAATGATATTTATCTACCTTCCCGAGGAGGTGGAATGTTGTACAAGGCCTTTTTAAGGTGAGTAATCCGGGTCTGGTAAAAAATCTATTGTGTAATATTCCTCAGATGAGACTCTAGCCTTCTGCGGAGTCTCGACTGGGTTACTCTCTGTCCGAAAGCAGAGAATCCGACAATGCATAATCTATACAAGGCAGGATAACCCCAATGCACTCAGGCTTCTATCTGACTGCTCTATATATTAATTATTATGGTCACGTGATTCCAATAGCATAATTCATTCAACGGTTACGTTTGTTGCCTGGAGAGACAAGTTCGACGACATGGTATCGACACTTTCTTTCTACATAACAAATAATAAAGTAGATATTAATTAATTAATTTTCAGATAAAAAATACATTTTAGAATTATCAATTTAAAAATTAATTGCCTAAATAAGGATGTGCTCCCTCAGGTTACCTTACCCTAGACACACCACGGTTGTTGCTATGGCTATTACATATGTGGTATCCAACGACACTAATGGTTTACGAGACTCGTGTAAAAAAACTTTAAATTAGTTTATTTTCTGTAACTTATTTTCTAGTCAGAAATCCAAGTCCAAATTTGAATTACATCCATTCATTTTTCTTTCAGTCTACGTTTCGCTTTAACTGGAAACAACTATTGCTTTTTAGTCCTTCGTGCCAATGTCCAAAGAGTCTGAGCTCTAGGACCATGGATTAGTTTTAAAGGTTTCATTACACCCGAGCAACGCCGGGCTATACTGCTAGTAGATTGATAAAAAGAACTGTTATTAATGATAGGTTTCTAAAAAGATTCGGTATTAATTATAGATTTGTTAAAGTCCGTTATTAATAATAATTTACTCGCCTATATAAACATGTTCATACCTTTTGAAATGAGCGTAGAGGCTCGAATTTGCCGCTGTTACTATGACACTGTCAGTTCTCTGCCTTCGGGCAGAGAGCACAAACCCAGTCGTGGTTCCGCCGAAGGGTAGAACCACGACTCGGTAAAAATAGACAGACATATTTTTGGCCCGGCTATATGGCCGGGAATACCCACATTAAAATGACCATGTGTCACATCCGGCCTTGCGTGGGGAGGCTAGTAAATACAGTAGAGGCTCGAAGGTGATCTTCTATTCAGAATAATCCGAATTGTATATTTGTTAAATATAGAAAATGACAAAATCTAGACAATAGTGTCTACTTTCTTAAAAAAAAATCTTTCGAAGTGACAGAAAGATGAAAATGCCTGTGCACATGCGTGTGAGCATGCGTGCGCGTCTTCCTT
This sequence comes from Ascarosepion bandense, assembly GCA_037127315.1. Taxonomy (NCBI): domain Eukaryota; kingdom Metazoa; phylum Mollusca; class Cephalopoda; order Sepiida; family Sepiidae; genus Ascarosepion; species Ascarosepion bandense. Next base: position 290,538 of record JBBBDQ010001464.1, on the reverse strand, counting down.
ACAAGGTGAAGTAAAAAAAGAACGAAAACGCCCCCCCCCCCAAAAAAAAAGAGAAAGAGAAAAAGAATATACGACGCAATAATTTTTTAAAAGTCTAATTTGTTGAACATTAGAATAATAATGGGACCTAAATAACATTTAGGATCAGTAACAATATCAATAAATAGCATCTATATGTCAAGCCCTGGACTTATTAAGTGATGTTTTAAATAAATTCCCATAATTTTAAAACATCTCATTAATTACCAGAAAAAAATAGCAAGTTTGTAAAAGTCGACTTGATGATAAAATTGCCTTTTATTTCCACTTGTATTTCAAGAATATTAAGTAACTCGGCCAGCCAAAGGAGACGATGTTAGAAAAATGTACTGCTCCAATTTTCCAAGTTAGTGGGTGTCCATTGCCGATTTAAAAACATCATTCGAATTCCCGGCATTTGTAAGTATTGTTTACTTATTTATTTGTATAGCCCAAACATCGACAGTTGACGTCTGTGGGAAGTGAGCAATCAGCCCATTCACAAAACAACTCCGAGTTATTTAGTAAGTTGAGTTTGGTCTGACACAAGGACAAAGAGGGCAATCTCCTAAGTTGAGTTTGGTCTGACACAAGGACAAAGAGGGCAATCTCCTCAGTACAGAAGACAGGCTCGCTTTGAACATTGAAAAAAAGAAAGAAAGAAAAGGAAACAAATCGGAAGTAGGAAGGAAGAAAAACAAATTAGGAAGGGGAAAAGAGATTGTGTAATCATAAACAATCAGTAACAGAACGTTTGATGAGAAAATGACGTCTATCAACGTGGCTATTTTGACGTGAATTAGAAGAACAAAACTGTTGTCAAAATAACAGTGACATGAGAAAAGAACTAGTTGTAAAAGACAGGGAAGAATTAATGGCTAAGCAACGTATCAAAGGATAGATAGATAGATAGATAGATAGATAGATAGATAGATAGATAGATAGATGCAAAAAATATATAGAAAAGCAGCTTCAAGAGTGAACAGTTAGCAAGAATATATATATATATATATATATATATATATATATATATATATATATATATACACACATTTCCAAATCTTACAAATCTTACTATTGCACATATTTATATATGTGTGTATATCTTCCATAAATTGTTTTAAATGTATTTGAATTAGACACGCACACACACAATGTACAAATTTACAAATCTTACTATTACACACATTGATATATGTGTGTGTATATATATCTTCTATATATTGTTTTAAATGTATCTGAACTAGACACGCACACATACACACACAATATGTATATAAGCTTATAGATATTCTTGATAAGCTGTTGCTTTAAATGCATATGAATGTTATATATACACAGATATCTATCTATCTATCTATCTATCTATCTATCTATCTATCTATCTATCTGTATATATATATATATATACATATATATATATATATATATATATATGTATGTATGTATATTTCGATTTACATGGTACATAATTATATTCAATTTAGCACATATATATACATATATATATATATATATATATATATATATATATATATATATATATATATACCTATATAATTTATCTATATATATATTCTTCATATAACCTGCTTCTTTAAATGCATATCATTTACAGAAATATATATACGTTTACACACACACACACACACACACACACACACACACACACACACACACACACGTGAGATACAGCGCTTTAATGCGAACTATAATCCATCTGATGCTCCGAAAATTGCCTCCTCTGCTCACTTTTCAAATTCACACGCTCTTTTCTGACTTTTACCTTAACATACAGTAAAATCATATTTTTACTATATATACAGGGTATCCTTAATATCCGTGTGCAGTTTAAAAGATGTATAACTTTATTTGTATTAAGGATAGAAATAATCTGTAAAAAATGTGATAAAGTTTCATGTACCTAATTTTAAGTTCAGTTATTGAATCATTCTTTACCACAAAATATGCAACCGATGGAACGGAAGAGGATGATCTTTTTATTGGCCTCCACGTTCGTCAGATTTGACTCCATTAGACTTTTTATGGGAACATGTGAAAACAATTCTGTATACCTAGTTCATTAGAAGATTTGAAAGCTGAAATAACTAATGTGATTTCAGGCATTACTGAAAATCAGTTTGCAAATGTTTTCCGTGAACTGCAAAATTGTATTACCCTTTGTATTGCTAATAATGGAGGACATGTGGAAACTTAAATAAAATTTCAATAAAACATTAAAAAATATAGATTTATTTATTTATAATCCTTTCTACAAATTATTTCTATCGCAAATACAAATAAGCTTATAAATCTTTTAAAGTGCACACGAACTTTATGGACACCCTATCTATCTATCTATCTATCTATCTATCTATCTATCTATCTATCTATCTATCTATCTATATATATATATATATATAATCGGAGTCTAACCGTACTGATGAACTGTGATACAGCGAAACAGATCTGTCTGCGGATGACTATATATATATATGTATATAACGTTTAATTTCCGACCATGATACCCTGATTTACATCTCGCAATGGTCGATTTGTTAAGAACATATTTATTGAGAGAGGTGATCTCACCTGGTGATGACTTTTGAAAATGGCTGAAAATCAGATCACGAATTGATCCAAGCCTTTTGAGTCAAATAAGGTAGACGGTACTGTTCGTAACCAGTGGATGCTCCTTTCGCACGAGTTTGAGTTCTTTGTTCAAACGCCTGATCATGATAGATAATCTTCCCTCTCAAAGAAATTTTAACTATAATGTAAGTCCGTTCGGTATCGTTATATTATATAGGTGGAATATTATTTTATTTACTTTATGTTATTTATTTACTAGCAGTATAGCCTGGCATATCTCGGGTGTAATAAAAGATTTCATATATATATATATATATATATATATATATATATATATATATATATATATATATTATTTCCAAGTGAAGAGGACTCAAGGATTTTTTTTATGTTTTTAGTGCTCTGGCATTTATTTTATTAAAAACGGT
>JBBBDQ010001464.1:232500-282500 GCA_037127315.1 Ascarosepion bandense | reverse complement strand
ATGTATACAAAAACCGAATGAAAACAATATATAGATTTAATGACAGAGATTAAAGTTGCTTGCTTATTCTTTTTTTATTCTGTGATGATATGTTTAGCCCTCACTGATAAATTACTTGTTGCGAATAATGGCTTCTTTAAAAAAAAAATAAGAAGGAGGAAAAAATAAAGCCAAGCAGTCTTTGAGAAGATTATTTGCGGTTATTACTTAAGAAATTCTTTTATTGTTTGAAAAATAAAATCCGTTAGAATCACAAACACGAAAGAAGACCTCTTTTTTTTCCCTCTTTATGTAGTGTGTTTTGAAATAAACAACGATGGCAGTAATTTTCTATTAACAAATAAAAGAGGTGTTAAACTGAAAGAAACGTTAAGTGTTTCAGACCAGATGTGTATTTTTTTTAAATATCTTCCTCTTATTTTCTGATGCTTTCTTTCTTTTTTTTTTTTTTTTTTTTTTTTTTTTTGCCGACGCCATGTTGACGTTAATGTCATATCCTTTGATCTTTCGAAAGAGAGAATAAAAATAAAATAGTTCAGAAAAAAATACAGGAGAGAAATATAAACGTGGATGATTTGAAAAAAAAAAAAAGATACGAAGAAAGGAAATGTTGTGTTTGCCAGTTATGCTATCGTTTGCCGGTTTAATTTTGCAGAGATTTGGCGAGAGAGAAGAAATTAAATTACTTTCCTTTTATCGCCATTTAAGGTGCGGGGAACATAATTCAGGTATGATAAAGAATAATTTGTGCAATTCAAAACTTGACAATAATTGAAAGAAAAATTCATTTTTCGGCAAAGAAAAACGTTACAGAGAGAAATGAAAGAAAAATGGCGTAAATCGATTATTTTTTTTCTTCGTTTGAAACAAAAATAGGGACAATATTTGCTGTCGTTAAAAAGAAAGAAATTGTTTAAATTATTTAATTTTTCCTTGGAGGGTGAAACTGCTTTAGATGCTTTAAAGCGGAAACAAGACGTAAAAATAAACAGATAAAAAGGCGGGAAAACAAGTGTTTGAAATCAGAAACAGCGGAAACATCAAAGAAGCCGCCTTCTGCAAAAGAAAATTGGTAAAAAAAAAATATCGAATATTATTTTCTTTTTTATTGCCACTTTTTATAAAGTTATTTTCCATTTTTCTGGCTTTCGAGAATGCTCAGCCGACTTGGTTAAAAACAAATTTCAAAAAAGAAAAATAAATAAAAAAACGAGAACAAAAGTTTAAAAAGCGATTAAATCCAATGGGGGGAGAAAAAATAAAATGAAATGAATGGGCGGATAAAAAAAGGTGGGAAAATAGAAGAAATTAGCTGTCGGAAAAGGGAGGCAACTGCTTCTTTAAGTTTTCTCGATTAGATAAAGGGGATGGTGACGAAAGAGCCGCTAACGTTTGAAAAGGCGAAATATTGGATATAAAAATCGAAGGCAAAAACAACACTAGAAGAGGCAATATTCTGAAATCAAAGTGGTATTTGGGTTTCTTAAATGAATCTCCATAACATTTCAAACTATTAGCCACTTTTGATTTTCCTTAATTTTTTGAAAAATGATAACAGAATTTATAGAAGCGTTTGTATTATGACTGTCTATGCTAATGTCGAGTTACTCATTTTCGAACACACCCGTCTGCTAGGCAAGCTAATTCCCGTTGGAGACGCCTGCTCAGGCACATTGTTCAACACATACACAGTACCCCTGAAATTTATTACGAAATGATCCTCAGTGAAATTTAGTTACGCTTTTTGAGAGAGATCACAGAATATGGTGTGATTAACAATTTGAACAAAGGTCATTGCACTCCAACCTTCCACCACGATAATGTGTGACTTCCTGTTTTCGCATCCATTTCCTCGACAAAATTTCACTAGCGAGACTTGGGTCAACTCGTGGGATGGTTTTCAGCCATTTTCCAACGATGCTTTACGTTTAGATAACGTCCTTAGACTGATAATACCATGTCTGTTTTCTGACAAATCAACCACTGATAGATTCGAATCCGGATCTCACGTCGTAAGGATAATGGTCTAACCAGTCGGCCACGTGTTTAAAATTTGAAATATTCATATGGAGAGGGCGATCAACATCGGACATTTTTTATAGATATCGCCGGGAATTCGGAAACAAAGATTTTATATGCACAGACATTCCTTTTATTTAAGTGCTATACGTGAAACACGCTTAGGTGATCATGTCTCGAAAGAGACATGACTGACTGGGCAGAAGATTATCCCGCAGTAGGTTGCTTTCTGCGGTAGACTGGTTGCCAGCCAAGGCTATAGAACCCAATCCTTCCTGTTATTTAACCCATAACTGGAAGGAAGAGACGGATTAATACCTTTCCCAAATGTATTTGCGCGTAAGTGAATGCAATGAATTCAACTGGAATTCGAACTCTGCTCCCCGATTTCTCGTTCGGAGCCGATATCCACTGCTCCTTTACTAATCCTAATTTAAGGTATCAGAAAATACTTGGAATTGAAGGAAGAAGGCCTAAATCCACAGATAAAGTGAAAGCTTATAGGCACGGCACGTACTTGTGGTAGACGTAATCTATGTTTAACAGGAAAAATGAGGATTTTACAATATCAGAATGTATTTCTGATTGACTAATTCCGATGTACGTGTATATATATATATATATATATAGAGAGAGAGAGAGAGAGAAAGAGAGAGAGAGAGAGAGAGATTCTTTAATACGTAGTTTTTGGTCATAATACGGTTAGACCAGTGCACATTTGTATTAAAAAGTCTTCAAGACAATTATATTGTAGAACTTTTGAATATTTTCCATTTTTAAATGAGTTATTACGCGACTTAGGTTTCTACCATGAGTGGTGTCTTCAGGCGATTTTTAACAACTGATTTTACTGTTTACCATTTATATATATATATATATATATATATATATATATATATACGCTCTCACATCCTGATTGAGCACTCTGGAAGAATGATAGACTTTACAAAAACAGTAGCTACTCTATCCTCTACGCATTGTTCATTTCGTACTGAATTTAAGCACTCTTGCTATTGACGTATGATACATCATACGCTAAACGTGTGCCTCCTTCAACCGAGCGCCCATAGCTCAGAGGTAGAATCACCGACTGAGGCCAATTCGGTCGGGTTTCAATCCTGGGTTAAAAGCATTCGGATGTCCAACCGTACTGATGAGCTGCGAAACAGATCTGTCTGCGGATGACTATATATATATAAATATATATATATATATATATACATATATATGTATATGCGAAAGTTCGCCATTCTCTAGCGAACGCCCGTTGCTCAGAAGTAGAATTATATATAAATATTATATATATGTACATATTTCGAATAATTTATATTTATATATATATCAGCTAGCATCTGATATTAAGCTAATAATTTTTGGCATTTCTGTACCGTCATTCTATATTTTCTAATTATTTATTTCCTATGTATCAACCGAGTCAATTTTATCATTGTTTTCGTGCAAGTGGATGTGCGTTGTGGTGCAGTGGATATCGACTCGGAACGAGAAATTGCGGCGCCGAGTCCGAATTCCAGTTGAAATCCTTGCATTCACTTACGCACAAATAACCTTGGGAAAGGTATTAATCCGTCTCTTCCCACCAGTTATGGGTTAAATAATAGGTCAGACTGCGGCAGACTGGTTGCCAGCGTAGGGAAGCACCCAGACTGCAATACAAAACACTCCTGAACTTTCTCAACATGCAGAAAAAATACACTGACACTCTGAGAAAAAAATGCGAAGGGCAAATAGGAAATGTGTTAATGTGCGTTGTGGTGCAGTGAATATTGACTCATAACTACAAATCGGGGAGCTGAGTTCGAATTTCAGTTGAATTCCTTGCATTCATTTACGCACAAATACCCTTGGGAAAGGTATTAATCGGTCTCTTCCCTCCAGTTATGGGTTAAATAATAGGACAGATTGGATTCTATAGTCTTGGTCGGCAACCAGTCTACCGCAGAAAGCAACGGCAACCTACTGAGGGATAATCTTCTGTCCAGTCAGTCATGTCTCTTTGGAGACATGATCGCCCAAAGCGTGTATCACGTATGGCATTTAACTGACTGATTCCGTGCAAGTAGTTGAAGTCCCCATTCGCATTTCGTTTTTTTTTCTTTTGCACAAGCACTTGTTTCCTCATTTTCTTTTTTTTTTTCTAAGAAAAATAAATTAAGAAAAATAAAAACTTAGTTCGTTTTGGTTTCCTTTATTTTACCTTAGAATTAACATTTATTGAACTGTTGAATAATGAAGAACAGTTACCGTCTTAATTAGCAATCATGACTACAAAGTGTTGAATGACAATAAAATATTATAATTTCATTTCAGATCAAAGGCGGAATCTCACCAGGAATGAGCTTTTCAAACTGAAGATATTTCTACTAAAAAAAAAAAAAAATAAAACTCTTCTGAACGAATAGCGTTTGTTTTTATTATCATTAACAATATTCGCATTATTAATTTACACTACCGGCCATAATTATTAGGCTACACTAGTGTTTTAAAATATTATGTATTTCATACTATGTTTTAGTATTCATTGTCAAGTGAATAATTGTAAATGAAAATAGAATGTTTCTTTTTTTAAATATTACACAATAACATGTGCATCAAATGAATTTATAAATATTTAATAATTACCTATATTACAGTTTTATCAATGAAAGAATGAAGAAAATTTAGGGTGATTCGGACGAATCTTGCCTTGTAAAACTTTTCAAAGTAATAATAACAAAAGAGCCATTCTATTTTCATTTAGAATTATCGACTTGGCAATAAATACTAAAAATAGTATGAAATACATCATTTCTTTAAAAAAACAACTGGGGTGGGCTAATAATAATTTATTACCAAGTGAATAACTGTAAATGAAAATAGAATGGTTCTTTTGTTAATATTGCGCAATAACATGTGCATCAAATGAATTTATAAATATTTAATAATTACCTATATTACAGTTTTATCAATGAAAGAATGAAAAAAAAATTAGCATAATACGGACGAGTTCATCATTGCTTTCTTGCCTTGTACAATTTTGCAAAGTAATAATAACGAAAAAAACATTCTATTTTCATTTGGCAATAAATACTAAAAATATTATGAAATACATCATTTCTTGTAAAAGAAAATGGGGTGGCCTTATAATTATGGCCGGTATTAGACATCAATGGAAGTATTCGCCCCATAATTCCCTGTTATTTTTACCATAAGTCATTTCTCTCTCTCTCTCTCTCTCTCTCTCTCTTTCCAATATAGTGATTTTCTAAGCGTAGCTTAGATGTGGCAAAGGAACGAAAGTATGGGATACCCTGTGAGGATCGAACTCACTACACAAATGTAATGGTTCTTGCGAGATAAGTTTGCTATCCATTACACCACCTCTCTTTCCATGCGTGCGTTTGTATGCTGTGATCATTCACTCTTGCATATTATCGTTGTTTTCTTCTGTCTCTATTTTTTCGTCATTATTCTTTTTTCTCTTAGTTTCTCCTTTTTCCTTTTCTGAACAATCCGTATTATTTTTTCCAGCGTTTGTTATTATTATGTCATTTTTCATTATAATTCGATTTCTGCTAGGGTCGCACTACCTACCGAGTCTGCAGGGAGACCTAATGCAGGTCGTGGTATGTTGTTATGGCTCCATTTCATGTTTTTTCACATCTCCCTAACATCCCTAGCGTTACATAGACAAAGTTATCCTTAGTGTGTGGGCTGTACGTAACAAGGCAATTTTTTGTATATCTCTTAAGCTGGGGTTTCCAGGGATTCGTTCAATGTGTTATTTATTTATTTTTTTTTTCATTTTTTAGTGCACCCACTATAACTGGTACGATTCTTGTTTTCAATTTCTACATTTTTTTTTTCTATTTCAATTTTCAGGTCTTTATATTTTGACAGTTTTTCGAATTCCTTGGTTGCTATGTTACAATCCGCTGGACAAGCCAGATCAATTAATGAGCAAGTTTTTTCTAATGTCCGGCCTATTTGCTTCAATTTGTTCTGTCTGTATAGATGTATAGAATTGTGACATCTTCTATTTCTTTAACCGGTGCTGGGTGATGTTCATACCAGTGTTTGTTTACATTTTTACATTTGTTTACATTTGCAAGTTTTTTCTTTCTGGTTTTTAACAGTTATGTCCGGCCTATTTGCTTCAGTTTTTCTGTCTCTGTAGATAATGTAATCCCATAAAATGGTGACATCTTCTATTTCTGTAACTGGTGCTGGGTGATGTTATTATTATTATAGTTATTCCATACTTTGACGTCTTCTTCTTCTTCTTCTTCTTCTTCTTCTTGTGCCGTGCCTCTTCAGAACGTAAGCGATCATTGACTTCCACTTGGTTCTGTCTCTTGTCGCTCTCAACATTCTTCCTCTTGGCACTTCTCCCAAAGCCCGCTGTGTCGTCTATTTACTTAGACCTCGCACTGCTTCCTCCTATCTGTCTTTCCTTCTATCCGTCCTGTGAGTATTAAATTTTCCAGGGCCTCCTTCCTCATTACATATATCAGAAACCTCGTCCATCTTTTCCTTACATTAAGTATGAGTTTTCTTCTCGTTTCCATCCTCTCCAACACTTCGTCATTAGTCACGTGATCAGTCCGTGGTATCCTCATCATCCTTCTGTAAAACCACATTTCTGCTGCTTCAAGCCTCTCTTTCATCTTCGATGAGATCCTCCGACATTCACTACCATACAGAAGGACATACATCACATAGCAATCCAGAACTCTCTTCTTAGTTAGTCACGTGATCAGTCCGTGGTATCCTCATCATCCTTCTGTAAAACCACATTTCTGCTGCTTCAAGCCTCTCTTTCATCTTTGATGAGATCCTCCGATATTCACTACCATACAGAAGAACATACATCACATAGCAATCCAGAACTCTCTTCTTAGTTTCCAATGAGATTTTCTTGTCTCTTTGTACTCTGGTTAGCTTTTGAAATGCGTCCTTGGCGATGCCAATGCGTCTTTGGATCTCAACATCGCACTTCCCATCCTCTGTCAGCACGCTTCCCAGGTATTTAAATTTCTTTACTTGTTTTATTTTTGTTTCTCCGACCTGTAGTTGGCATTTTAGGGTCTTCTTTTTGCTGATGACCATACATTCAGTTTTCTTGAAGTTAACTGTATAGATAAACCTAAAACACACACACACTTTACCTGTAATTCGTCGTTTGTCGTTACGTCTAATAGAGATATTTATCTACTATTACGTTTCCCATGTTTCCGTTGATTTACGTCTTTGAGTTTTTTTTATATCACAGATGTTGATATGTTGTTAAGCAAAACTCATACTCAAATTCTTTGTTTCCAATGAGACTTTCCTGTCTTCCAGCACACTGGTTAGCTTTTAAAATGGGTACTTGAGGTCCAAAGACGCATTAGATCTCAACATTGCACTTCCCATCCGCTGTCAACACTCTTCCCAGGTATTTAAATTTCTTTACTTGTTTTATTTAAGTTTCTACGACCTGTAGTTGGAATTTTGGGGTCTTCTTTTTGCTGATTACCATACATTTAGCTTTGAAGTTTATGCTTAGTTCTTTCTTCTCGCTTTTTGTTGTTACCTTCTGTAGGAGGTCCTGCATTCTCCTTTCCATGTCTATCAACACTGTGCCATCCACGTATCTTACATTGTTGAAATTGTGGTCACCAATGCTGAATCCTGTCAAGGGTTTTATTTATCTCAGAATTGTTTCTCTGAGTAAGTTGAATAGATCTGGTGAGAAAAGTCATCCTTTCTATTTTATATACCTGCTGAATTCACTTATCCGTACGCAAGCGGTTTGCTGCCAATAGATATTCTTGATTATCCTAAAGTTTTTTTTTCGGAAATGTTGACCTTGTCGAGCATCTCTACTAAGTCTTTGTACCGTACTTTGTCAAATACCTTTGCGTAGTCTAAAAAGCACATCTAGAGGTCCTTCTACATTTTCATTGCTCTCTCAGATAGCATTCTGACCATGAATATCGCATTCCTTGTCCCGGTATCTTTAACAAAGCCAAACTGTTCTTGTCCTATCTCTGGGCTAATTCTGTTGCGCTCACTGATCACCAGAATCCGGATAATGAGTTTGGTTTGTTTTGATCGTTCTCTAGAGTTCACATACTTTTGCACCTGGCTTCTTAGGTAGTGCTATAAAAATTGATCTGCTTAGGTTCTCCGGTATATTGCCGCTGTTGTAGGTTTCGTTTATTATTTCTGGGAGCCTGTCTATGCCAAAGTTTTCTAAGGGCGTCAACATCTCTATTACTATTCGGTTTTAAATATTTCTGGTCCATCCGTATTTCTTGTGTATTGTTGGTTGCTCTCTCTTGTCGAGGAAGAGATCAGCAATATAGTCATCCCATCTCTGAAGTATATTTTTTTATTTTTCTAGTATGAGTGACCGTCCTTTGCTTTTATATATCCTGTTGCTGAGCGGGTTTTTGTCCTGTTAGTTCCTTTATTTTTTTTTTCATGCATATCACCATTACGTAGTCAATGAAAATTTTCTTCTTTATCGTTATGCCTTGTCTCTACAGTAAGTGAGCGATGATGGGGCTAAGGAGTTTTTACAGTTTCTGTCATTTTGCTTTTCTTATTCCCTGTTCTGCTATCCATTTGCACAAAATCGCTACTTGATGTTTTCTTGTCCCTCTTACCTTCATTATTCCCTGTGAGAGTCAAATACTCCAGGTCTTCTTTTCTCATTATTTTAATTCGGCAATTTGACGAAATCAAAGGGATTTCATTTTTCTTCTTTTTTCTTCATCTTCTTCTTCTTCTTCTTCTTCTTCTTCTTCTTATTATTATTATTATTATTATTATTATTATTATTATTGGTTTCTTTCGTATCCAAATAGATATCGAAAGTCAAAAATATTTTCATATTTCCCGCTGATATATGCAAAAAAAAAAAAATTAAAAAAAAAATATAAGATCAGAGACATTTTACAACGATAACGCACTTTGTACTCCGTGATTTGTACTTCTGAATACAATTTATATATATTTCTTAAGGTATGCGCTATTATTATTTCCACTTCAAGATCTTTGTAATATATTACACTATAGAGTGTTTCAGAACCAATGACGTTGAGCCAGACTTGAGACACGGCAATTAGATTTTAAGATTGATTTTAGAAAGGAAAAATTTCTTGTTTTTTAATTTTCTTTTTATAATTATTATTTTAGAAAAGGTTAACAATGGGAATTAAGTAGACAAATTATAAACAAAAATACAATCTGTAAACAGTCCCAGGGTGAGCTGGCTAGCAAATATATAAAACCCTGACTCTGTGAACTTTTGTGTACCGTTTTTCTTACTTGAATGGCAAATGAGAAAATCTAAGAATTTCTAAGAAAGCTGATTTGTAAAATAAACCAAACCGAAGCGAGAGCCAGCTGAACCGAATTATCGAATTCGACCTTCATGCCATGCAAACCTTGCGGGAAGCAACGCTTTGTTGATTGGAGGGTATGAGCGCATGTGTCTTGGTGACGTATTGTCTTGGTAATGGGCGAAGAAGATAAACCCGGCACTTTCATGCCGGATGGTTTCATATAAAAACCCGTTCGCCGATGAGAGTAGGAGAGATTGTTCGGCCGGCCACCAAGGAGAGATTGTTCGGCCGGTAACCGAAGAGAGATTGTTCGGTCGACCACCGATGAGAGATTGTTCCGCCGGTCACAGAAGAGAGATTGTTCGGATGGCCACCATGAAGAGATTGTTCCGACGGCCACTGAGAAGAGATTGTTCGGACGGCCACCGAGGAGAGATTGTTCGGCCGGCCACCGAGGAGAGATTGTTCTGCCGGCCACCGAGGAGAGATTGTTCCAGAAGTTGAGTAAAGTATTAAGAAACAGGACAATTTCGCTAGAAACAAAGAAGAGAGTACTGGATTGCTATGTGATGTCGGTTCTTCAATATGGCAGTGAATGTTGGACAATATCTTCGAAGATGAAAGAAAAATTTGAAGCAACTGAAATGTGGTTCTACAGAAGCTGCGAATATCATGGGTCGAGCATATGAGAAATGATGAGGTTTTGGAAATGATGGAAACGAAAAGGAAATTAATACTGAGGATCAGGAAGAGACAGCTAAAGTTCCTGGGACATGCAATAAAGAAGGAGGGCTTGGAGAACCTGATACTAACATGCCACTTAGAGGGAAAACGAGACAGGGTAAAGCAGCGGATAACATATTTGAAGGACCTGATCAGGTGGATGACAGAACGAGAGTTGCGTGGTGTAACAGGTGAAAGCGTGCTAACCCGGGATAGTGAGATGTAGAAATCCATGATCGCCTACGTCCTGAAAGGACAAGACACATAGAAGAAGAAGAAGAAGAAGAAGAAGAAGAAGAAGAAGAAGAAGAAGAAGAAGAAGAAGAAGAAGAAAAGATTGAGTCGACGTGAAATCGCCTATGAGCTTAAAATATAGAAATGTACTGATTCAGGGAGCATTTTTGATAGCACAACAACAACAAAAAAAGTTCGTTGATCAATATCTTACTAATTTTATATCTCGTCGAATGATAAATTATTTATTTACTAGCAGTATAGCCCGGCGTTGCTCGGATGTAATGAAAGCTTTAAAACTAATCCATGGTCCTGAAGCTCAGACACAGCCTAAAAAATATTTGTGTGAACTTTGGTGAGAATCGGATAAAAATTGTGGATTTGTATAAAGAACATACGGACAAATAAACAGACACACACACACAAACATCTTGCCTGTTATATATATATATATATATATATATATATATATATATATTATCGATTTTCTGCACTATTGTAAGAACTGCAACCTAGAAACTTTTGAATAGCGTTTTTTTGTCTTTGTCTATGAGTGTATCAAATTTTATTAAAATCGGACCACTCCTTCTATAACCCGATTTTTTCGATTATCGATTTTCGATATTTATCGGGGGTACCTCGACACAAAACCAAGCTAAGAACACTCGCAGACGCTTATAGTACAAATGTGTAAATTTTCATGAAAATCGGTTCAGCCATTTCGGAGTCTATAGGTAACGGACACATACACAGATACACACACACAGGCACACGCACACAGACAAAGTTCCATTTACAAATAAGTTTAGATTTCAGTTGTCATTAGTGAGAGTCAGGGACTGTGGGAAATCTTTTTGTGGTTTTGAGTTCAAAGTTTTCTTCTCCGAGAGTGCTTGCCAACCGTGGCTAGAGAGATCAGTCTAACCTGTTATTTAACCCATAACTGACATTGGTGATAGACAGATTCAGACTTAATCCAAGAGTATTTGCGCGTAAAGGAATGCAATGAAATCGACTAGAATTCAAATTATTTTGTTTACTTCCTGATTTCGAGCCATTATTAATGCGTAATAGATGCAAAGATGAAAGCAGTTTAATTAGTAAAGTGTCATTTAATAAAATAATAGGGGGTCTATATATATAGCTTGGCATAATTTATAGTGCCCTCAGAATAGTCTCGTTGAATAGTTCTGGTGAAAAGACACATCCTTGTCTTACGCCCCTTTCTATCGTTGGTTATCTGCTGAATTCGTTTCCTCTTCGGATGCAGGAGGTTTGCTGCTAGTAGTGGCCCTTGATTACTCTGATGTTTTTGCTAAATATGTCGAGGTTGCTGAGAATTTCGACTAATTCTTTGTGGCGTACTTTGACTTTGGCATAGGCGTTCGACAAAGCACGCCACAAAGTCTATAAAACACAGGTAAAGTTCCTTTTTCATTTGTAGCACCCTTTTTGATACCATCCTAAGCATAAATATTACATTACTTGTTCCAATGTTCTTGACAAAACCGCTCTGTTCTTGTCCTATTTCAGTTGCTTTGTTACTATCTTTTGTGTCCAGCTGTTTTTTACTGTCGGTTACTCTCTCTCGTCGTAAAAGAAATCTTTTATAATTTTTTTCCATCGCTGGAGTATTTCACTTTTCTCTAATATGATAGTTCCATCCTTGGATTTTATACATCCTGTTGAGGAACATGTTCTTTAACCTGTCAGTTCCCTTTGTTCTTTATGCATTTCTTCTTTATAGTCTTACTCAATCTTTCTACTTCGGCACATTGGTTGCTGAGCCATTCCTCTTTAGCCTGTCTGCACTTGGTCCTTATTTCTTTTTGTAGTTTCTTGTATTCTCTCCCATGTCTTGGCATAGGTTTCTGTCTCCTTTGCGTCATGTCAAGAATCTCTTCAGTCATCCACTCGTTTTTTCTTCTCTGTCTGATTTCCCCCGGGACCATGTTGTTTGCTGATGTCACTAGCGCTTTTTCAAGTGCGTTCCGTTTCGAATTTCCATTTTGTTGTGGATTAGTTTTCGCACTTAAAAGTTATCATCGTGCTATGTTGGTTGCTAATCGACTTAACGCACCCAAAATGTTAGGAACTTGGTAATCTTTCACTGAAAGCTGACTTCCTAGTATTCGGTTAACAGCCGACTAATATCAACTACCTAGTAGTTCTACTGAACTCCAACAGAACTCTAAATAACTCCTATGAACTTCCTGTTACGCTTATTAATATAGGAGGGAAAGTTCATTATCTGAGGAATAGGTGTGTTTCCTCATAACAGTCAGTTAAAGTGCCATACGTGATACACGCTTTGGGCGATCATGTCTCCAAAGAGACATGACTGACTGGGCAGAAGATTATCCCGAAGTAGGTTGCCATTGCTTTCTGAGGTAGACTGGTTGCTGACCGAGGCTATAGAACGCAATATGTCCTATTATTTAACCCATAATTGGAGGGAAGAGACGGATTAATACCTTTCCCAAGGGTATTTGTGCGTAAATGAATGCAAGCAATTCAACTGGAATTCGAACTCGGCTCTCCGATTTGTTGTTCCGAGTCGATATCCACTGCACCACAACGCATATTAACACATTTTCTATTTGTTCTCCGCATTTCTTTCTCAGAGTGTCAGTGTATTTTCTCTGCATGTTGAGGTAATTCAGGAGCGTGTTGTATTACAGTCTGGGTGCTGCCCTACGCTTCTTTAGTCTTTAAGTTTTCACCCTTAGTTTACAGATAACTGGAAGATCTTCGTTCTATAATCGACACTTGGATAGGTTTCGCATTTCTGAATCTTTTGTTTATGGTTATATAATCGATTTGGTTTTCGTGTCGCCTCCTGGGCTTCACCATGTTTATAAACATTTTGGGTGTTCTTGAAACCGGGTGTTGTTTATCGCTTGGTCATTCGCCTTACATCATAGGACCCACCTTTCACCCCGGTCGTTGCGAATTCTTAATCCAAAGTTGCCAGTAGTCTCATCTTCAATCTCATTGCCCACTTTGGCACTCAAGTCTCCCATTATGATTCTAATTGCTTGTCTTTTACATTGAGTCTTGGAATTGTCATAAATGGAGAAGAAAGATTCTATTTCTTCCTCAGTGCATTTGCTACTATAATTGCTATGTTAAAGGGTTTCCCATTCAATTTGACCAGGAGAACTCTTTTAGAGAACTGTTAGTATCCTAGAACGCATTTCTTATTTTTTCGTTCAGTACTAAGTCGACTCCATTTTCGTAATTTTTGCCTCCTCCATATATGATCCTGTGGTTGTCGCTGTTGAAGTCTCCATTGTTTGGCCATCTAGTTTCGCATATGCCAAGAATTTCTATGTTCAATCTGTTTATTTCCTGCTTGATATTCTCAAATTGATCGCAGTTGTTCAACGTCCTGAGGTTCCATAATAGCTTTTATAAAAAAAAAAGGTCAACAATAGATTTTAAAACAGAATGACCAACCGCCCATTTTATCGCAGAATGACCAATAATAAATTTTTAAGTTGAATGATCAACGGCTATGTTTATAGCAGAACAACCAACAATATATTTTATAGTAGAATGATTAACAGCTATTTTAATAGCAGAACAGCCAACAATTTATTTTATAGTAGAATGATCAACAGCTATTTTTATAGCAGAACAACCAACAATTTATTTTATAGTAGAATGATCAACAGCTATTTTCATAGCTGAACAACCAACAATTTATTTTATAGTAGAATGATCAACAGCTATTTTTATAGCAGAACAACCAACAATTTATTTTATAGTAGAATGATCAACAGCTATTTTCATAGCTGAACAACCAACAATTTATTTTATAGTAGAATGATCAACAGCTATTTTCATAGCTGAACAACCAACAATTTATTTTATAGTAGAATGATCAACAGCTATTTTTATAGCAGAACAACCAACAATTTATTTTATAGTAGAATGATCAACAGCTATTTTCATAGCTGAACAACCAACAATTTATTTTATAGTAGAATAATCAACAGCTATTTTTATAGCAGAACAACCAACAATATATTTCATAGTAAATGGATTAACAGCTTTTTATAGCAAAACACACACAATAACATTTATATCAGAATGACCGACAATACATTTTATAACATGATCACCAAACCGTTAAATAGAAATATTAATGATCAATAATACATTTTATAACAGAATGATGACAACCAATACATTTTATAGCAAAATTTCGAGCAATACACTTTATAAGAGAATAACGAACCGGCCATGTTTTTTGCAATATTTTATGGTAGAATGGCCAACAGTCCGTTTTATATAAGAATGAACAACAATATATTTTATAGCAGAACGATTACAGCTTATATCATAGACTAAATATCCTACAATACATGTTTAAATAGAATAACCAACATCTATTTTATAGCAGAATGACCAACAGCCATTTTTATAGGAGAGTTAAAAATAATATAATTTATAGCAGTATGATCAACAATACATTTTATAGTAAAACGACCAACCATACATTTATAACAAAATAACCAACCGCCTATTTTGTCGTAGAATGACCAACAATGCATTTTACAGCAAAATGACCTACCATTCATTTTATAATAAAATGAGCAACATACTTTTTTTTATAGGAGAATGACCAACAATACATTTATAGTAGATTGACTAACAATACCTCTTATAGCAGATTGACGAAAAATAAATTTATAGCAAATGGGCCAACATTAAATTTTATAAAAGAATGACCAATCGTCCATTTTATAGCAAAATTATTAGCAATACATTTTATTAGAGCATGACCAACAGACTATTTCATAATAGAAAGACCAACAATATATTTTATAGCAAACTAACAATACATTACATGACAACATGACCATATTGGAAGCATGCAATGGCCTTCAAAATATATTTAGTTGAAGCTATAAAATAATATACAAAATATCTAGATTTCGACATTAAATCACCCATAGATGTGTTGATATGCCGCTAAACAAAATCAAACCAGAATCCGACAAATCGTCCTGTATCCTATCAGCGTGAAAACTTGCACTATAATCTTAAATGACTAAATGGAAGAATATTCTTCTGAACCTACTTCCAAATCATCTTTGACCTTATCACAAACCAAAGCAAGTTTACTAAATATATATATCCGCAGGCAGATCTGATTCGCTGTAACACAGCTCATCAGTCCGTTTAGACTCCGATTGCTTTTTGACCCAGGATTGAAACCCAACCGAATTGGCGCCAGTCAGCGATTCTACCTCGGAGCTATGGGCGCTGTATGGCTGTACGTATGTATGTATGTATGTATGTATGTATGTATGTATGTATGTATGTATGTGTGTGTGTGTGTGTGTGTGTGTGTGTGTGTGTGTGTGTGTGTGTGTGTGTGTGAGAGAGAGAGAGAGAGAGAGAGTTTCGCTAGCGTTAAAGTCCTGAAATTTTATGGCCCTTTGTTTGAATTTTCACATCATTATTAAGTATAAATTTCGGCGTACCTATACGACACTACCACCACCTTTAAATTTGTTGATTTTCCTTTTTTTTATTACTTTTTTAAGTGCACTCTTATCGATTACACTCTAAACTTTCAGACCGACAAAAAAATTTGGAAAAATTTCAATATTTAAACAATTTTAGTGGGGCTCAGTTTCTCATACAACATTATAGTAAATCGTTCCTCCATTTTGGAATCACTCGCCAGTACGACATTACCACCACCTGTAAATTTGTTGATTATCAAATTTTTTAAAACTTTTTTTAGTGCAATCTTATCGATTACACCTTAAACTTTCCGACTGACAAAAAACATATGGAAAAATTTCAATATTTAAACAATTTTAGGGAGCTCAGTTTCTCAGTTTAAAAAAAAGGGCAAGAACTCGTAAAAAAAAAAACAGCATAAACAAAGCTACCCCAACGCGAGTGGTTCCAAAATGGAGGATCGATTTACTCTAACGTTGGATGAGAAACTGAGCCCCCTCTAAAATTGTTAAAATATTGAATCTTTTCCAAACTTTTTTTTTATAATCGGAATCTTTACGTAATAATCAATAAGATTGCGCTGAAAAAAGTTCAAAGAATTGAAAAATCAACAAATTTAAAGGTGCTGGTACAGGTCTGCCTAAATTTCATTATTTGCATTATGGATATTAATCTCATCTTTGTTGTTATTGTCACATTTTAGGCGTTTTATCTTGAGTCACTCGTTCTGGGTAAGCTTTACAAAATTTCGAATCAACGATGGTAGATTGATCTTGATCCATGTCTCGCTATATTTAGTATTAAAAAAAAATCGAATAAGATGACATATTCTGAAATAATGGTCAATGTAAGAACAATCTTCTATCGTAGATTTAATAAAGTGTTCAATTCATGTTTACCAAGATCAACAGTGAAAACAAACTGTTATCGATCCAACATATCCCGATATGTCTATCTCTCCCCAAATGTTCGCAGCTTACCGCCAGATCAAGTTAAATCGCCGAAGTTAAGTAACGTCGAACCTGGTCACTACCTAGATAGGTAACCGCGTGGGAATATCAGATGCTGCAAGTTTGTGGGTGCGGGTGGTGTAATGGATAATGGCTCAGAATTGTTAATCGTGAAGCAGAGCTCCAGTTCCAGTTGGGTTCGTTGTAATCCTATATGCGTAAATACTTTTAGTAAATGTATGAATTCATTTCTTCTCCCCAGATATGGATTAATTAGTAAAAGCTGTATTACTAAAACTATTATTATCTCTAATGAGATACAAATTTTGTCTAAAATATTTAAATTTCGGCATTAAATAACTCATAGTGGTAATATACCGCTAAAGAAAACAACCAACCCGCCCACTGTACACTCTTACAACACCTTTTTTTTACTTATGCTTGGAAAGCCCAAGAGTTGCTCAATGTAGAGCATTAATTCTTTTTGGTATTGAGCGAAAAATAGTAAAATAAAATAATAAATATTTTTGTTGGGTATATTTATTGTAAAAATACTCATCTACTATCCACTGGACTCTAGCTCTCTCCCCACCCCTTTATAACCTTCCCTTTCTCTCCACCTATGTATCTGTCATTGCACCTGCTTTCTCAGCTTTCTATTGTTCCTTTCTAACTAGCTTGTACTCCTCACTCTTTTCTAATTAATCTTTTTACATTTATGTAACCCCCTGCATATCAGTGGCATTTCCGCCTTGCTCGGGGTGAAATGATTAAAAAAAAACACTTTGGAGCAAATTATTTTGTGGAATAGAGAATTTTCTTATAAAATATCTCTACGGTCGTAATCAAGTAATTAATAAATAACATAGTTAAAATTTGATTAATTCCGACTTTTTAAGATATACTAAATTATCAATCGACTCACCAAACGGCAAACATCCCAGGCCCATTTCACTTGATACATATCCACACTATTTTTCCGTGTGATATTTCTGCGTAATAGCAGCTGCGTATGATCGCCTCCATATGTTCGATTCCTAATCAACGCGAATTCCTTTGAAGTCGATAGCATTTGGCAATAAAACTGTTTAATTATTTTTTCGATGGTTTGTTAGCAAAAATATACAAATAGGAAGAAAATGAAGAGCAAATGAAGGAAAGAAAAATGTTTTCATTTTATCAACAGGAAAATAAAACAAGTGGAAAAACAAATTGTTTTCTGATTGGAATTATGTAAAAAAGCTTTGCTTTATATTTTACATCTCTGAAGATTTTACGTATTTTATTTCATTTTCGTCATCCGGCATCGATCTCTTCTTCTTCTTCTAGTTTCTTCTTCTTCTTCGTCTTCTTCTTCTTCTTCTTCTTCTTCTAGTTTCTTTTTCTTTTTTCTTTTTCTTCTTTTTTTCTTTGTCTTCTTCTTCTTCTAGTTTCTTCTTCTTCTTTGTCTTCTTCTACTTCTAGTTTCTTCTTCTTCGTCTTCTTCTTATAGTTTCTTCTTCTTCTTCGTCTTCTTCTTCTTCTTCTTCTTCCTCGTCTTTTTCTAGTTTCTTCTTCTTCTTCTAGTTTCTTCTTCTTCTTCCTTTTCTTCTTCTTCTTCTTTGTCTTCTTCTTCTAGTTTCTTCTTCTTCTTTGTCTTCTTCTTCTAGTTTCTTCTTCTTCTTCTTCGTCTTCTTCTTATAGATTCTTCTTCTTCTTCTTCGTCTTCTTCTTCTAGTTTCTTCTTCTTCGTCTTCTTCTTCGTCTTCTTCTTCTAGTTTCTTTTTCTTTTTTCTTTTTCTTCTTTTTCTTCTTTGTCTTCTTCTTCTTCTAGTTTCTTCTTCTTCTTTGTCTTCTTCTACTTCTAGTTTCTTCTTCTTCGTCTTCTTCTTATAGTTTCTTCTTCTTCGTCTTCTTCTTCTTCTTCTTCCTCGTCTTTTTCTAGTTTCTTCTTCTTCTTCTAGTTTCTTCTTCTTCTTCCTTTTCTTCTTCTTCTTTGTCTTCTTCTAGTTTCTTCTTCTTTGTCTTCTTCTTCTAGTTTCTTCTTCTTCTTCGTCTTCTTCTTATAGATTCTTCTTCTTCTTCTTCGTCTTCTTCTAGTTTCTTCTTCTTCTTCTTCTTCGTCTTCTTCTTTTTCTTCTTCTTCTTAGTTTCTTCTTCTTCTTCTTCTCCTTCTTCGTCTTCTTCTAGTTTCTTCTTCTTCTACTACTACTACTACTACTACTACTACTAATAATAATAATAATAATAATAATAATAATTTCTCTGGTTTCGACTTCTTACGTTTCATTGTCTTTTCAATTATTCTCTTTCTTTTTCTTCATTTCATCTTGTTCGAAACCGTATTTCATTCTCTCCTCTTTTTTTATCTACTTTTTATTTAATCTCTTTCGTTCTTTTTCGTTCTTTTTCTTTTTCTTCATTCTTTCTTCTTCTTCTTTAGTTCATCTTCTTCTTTTTTCTTCGTCATCCCTTGTACTTCATCTTCTTCTTCATTCACATCGTTGTTTCTTTATTTCTTTCCCCTTTTATTCTTAGCGTTACTACTTTTCAACAATTCGGATTTCTTCCTCCTTCTCCCTTTCCGCCTCCTTTTCTTCTTCTTCTTCTTCTTCTTCTTCTAACTGTATCTTCTTTCTTTTTCTTTCTTTATCTTCCTTACTCCAGTTTTAATAATTTTTGTCGCCTTTCTAAAAAAAATTATCCTCCTCATTTTTCATTTGAACAATCTTTGATAGATTTTTTTTTAATACTACCCTATTTTTCGTCTTTTATTTCATCTCCTTCGTCGACTACTTTTCTTCTTCTTTCTCCTCTTTTTACCCTCTTCATCCTCTGTCTTCTACTGTTCCGAGAAAACAGCTGCAACACTTGCGAATGTTCAGTTATCATCATCGTCTTCTTCGCTTTAAAATTCTCGAAATTATTTTTTGCCCTTCTCCTCTTCATCTATTTCATGTTCATGTTTCTTTCTTTCTTTCTTTCTTTCTTTTTTCTAGGCAGTAACTTTTTTCGCGCAATAGCACATGTTTCTCTTTTATAAAAAAAAATTCTTAATCATCATTAACATCAAAATTTCTAGCTTCCATAAACTTTTGTCACGTTATCTCGCTTTTTGCAACCAACACTCTTTTTCGTCTCTCTCTCACCCTGTTTGTTTATTCATTCTTCTTTTCTTTTTTCTTTCTTTTTTTCTTTCTTTAGTTTCCTTTTTGGTTTTCTTTTTTATTTTCTTTCTTTCTTTTTCATTACTTGTCTCTATTGTTTCTTTCTTTTATTGCATTTTCCCTTTTTTTCTATGGCACTTTAATCTTATCGTTTCTCTCTTTCTTCTTATAATTTTATTATCTTCTTTTTTGGACACATTTCATAGGGTTTTAAATTCACTATAAAAATTATATAAAATACCATGTCACTTTCGGATGTAGGTGGTCATGGCTCTCCGCAGGTACGATTTAAGGGAATTGCCATGCAAGTTTGAAAAGGAAACAGTTGAGTGACTTCCTGCTGTCTTCACCACGGTTGACTTTTCCTTTTCTTATATTAGTTACCATTTCTTAGACTGGTTGCCTCGATAAATTAATTATTTAACCTGTAGTTTGTGAAGAGGGGGCGGATTTCTTTCTTTTTTTAATTTTCTTCAGCTTCTTCATATATTTCCCACTTTCTGTATATATTTATATATGCAAACTTATCACTATACACGAGTATAGTGATAAACATAAGTTTCGAAAAACCCTCCGCGTATATATGCGGAATGGTTGTAAAAAAAGAAACAGCTAAGCACATGAACATCAGCCAAAGCGATTTGGACCGAGACAGTACGTAGCCCAAAGAAAAATCCCGAGACGAGTAATCAATAACAAAAAAGCGCTCAATACATAAGCAGAGCATAATAAGTAAATTAACCTAGTGAGCCAACAAACCTACCAATGTTTCACCAAACCGGATCTTCAAGGAAGGAGCTAACCTTCCCTGAAGATCCGGTTTGGTGAAACATTGGTAGTTTTGTTGGCTCACTAGGTTAATTTACTTATATTTTTTTTTATTAATCATATCACCCCAAGCAAGGCGAAAACGCTACTGGTGCGCAGGGGGCTACGTAAGAGTGAAAAGATTGGAAAAGAGAAAAACCGGAAACCACATCCTAAACATGAAACAAGGGATGAGCCTTTCACCTGTTCAATAGACGTGGGTGGAGTGTGAACCGAGCGATACATACATACATATATATATATATATATATATGTATATATATATATATTATGTATATATATATATATATATATATATATATACATATATATATATATATATATATATATATATATATATATATATATATGTATATGCATATATATATATATATGTATATATATATGTATATATGTATATATATATGTATATATATATATATATGCATATATATATGTATATATATATATATGTATATATATATGTATATATATATATATGTATATATATATGTATATATATATATATATATATATGTATATATATATATATACCGTTATCTCTCCTTTTGGTCCTGTGTTTGTAAGAGACATCCAAATTTAAAAAAAGCCTTATGCCATGTTTTGGACGGAGTGATTGAGCGAATAAATAGATACATAATCTCACCTTTTTTCCTCTAATCATTTTTTTCGCTTTATCGACTTCTTATTTGTCTAAATTTCTTTCTTTTTTTCTTTTTTTTTTTTGATAACCTTTCTCGTCTGAACAATTTTCAATCATTCACTGATTTTTCATTTTCACCTTTCGCTTAATATTCCTTTTTCTTCTTTAATAACCTTCCTTGTTTTAACCACTTCCCGTCTTCCTTTGATCGTTTTTCTTTTTTGTTTTCCTCTTCTGCTTCGTCATCTTTTCCATTTATTAACCTTCCTTGTCTTAATTTCTTTCAATCTTTCTCACATCTCCCATGATTGACGCACTTTCTTCTTGAAAATTTCACGCCATTTTCCCGATGACATTTCTAAATTGATGCTAATTTTTTCCCGCTCCTAATTTACATCGAAAACACTTTTAAATGTCAAATAATCAAATCGACTCGTCTCAAGAAACTACAAACAGAAAAGTCGAGGAAATGAGAGCTCGTCCAGAAGATACTGTAGTGATATAGAAAAATGGAAGAGAGAGAGAGAGAGAGAGAGAGAGAGAGAGAGAGAGAGAGAGAGAGAGAGAGAGAGATGGGAGAATGAGGATAGATAGATAGATAGATACATTCATACATACATAGATAATGAACTTTCCAAGATAGATATGAATACACCGAAATAGATAGATAGATAGATAGATAGATAGCTAGATAGATAGATAGATAGATAGATAGATAGATAGATAGATAGATAATGAACAATCAAAGATAGATAGATAGATAGATAGATAGATAGATAGATAGATAATGAACTATCCAAGATAGATAGATAGAGAGATAGATAGATAGATAGATAGATAGATAGATAGATAGATATGAACTATCCAAGATATGATAGATAGATAGATAGATAGATAGATAGATAGATAGATAGATAGATAGATAGATATGAATAATGAACTTTCCAAGATAGATAGATAGATAGATAGATAGATAGATAGATAGATAATGAACTTTCCAAGATAGATAGATAGATAGATAGATAGATAGATAGATAGATAGATAGATAGATGATATGAATACACCGAAATAGATAGATAGATAGATAGATAGATAGATAGATAGATAGATAGATAGGTAATGAACTTTCCAAGATAGATAGATAGATAGATAGATAGATAGATAGATAGATAGATAATGAACTTTCCAAGATAGATAGATAGATAGATAGATAGATAGATAGATAGATAGATAGATAGATAGATAGAAAATCTGATTAATACAGATTTGAATAGACTTGTCAAAGACAGATATAAATAGACCCAAGTAAATTTTAATATAGATAGAGGTTGAAAAAAGGTAATAAGGAATAGAGAGTTGATTGACCATATACATAAGCATTAACAGATCATTATATCTGTAACTTAATGAAGTAAAAAGTCTTTATTTGACCATAGACTTTCATGATAATATCCGTCCTATTCAAGGCATTTAATTCAGTGATGTTTAATAATAACTACGATTATACATATTATATATATATATATATATATATATATATATATATATATATATACATATATATATATATATATATCCTGATGCATGTTTCATTAAATAATATAGACAAATTTTGTCGATTTATTTTATGTAAATTTTGTTTCCTATCGTCTGATAAGCTTTATAGCATTATCGTTGAAAGAGGAAAGAAAATCACAATATTGATACATGTTTTTTATATAATCCTTTCTGAGCTTCGGCTGACATCAGCCATCATAAAAAATGACAATTGTATTGAGTGTATTAAGCAGTTCGCGGACGGATGATAGTATTGTTGTCTATTTTGTTTGTATAGAAGATTGGCGAACACGTGCGTGCGTGCGTACTGGAAGTTAAAATCGCGTTACAGCTTATGACGTCACACATGACCACGCGAGAGTTGAGGCGAGAATGGAAA
The DNA here is from genome assembly GCA_037127315.1 of Ascarosepion bandense. NCBI lineage: Eukaryota > Metazoa > Mollusca > Cephalopoda > Sepiida > Sepiidae > Ascarosepion > Ascarosepion bandense. The sequence continues at coordinate 259,208 of JBBBDQ010001464.1, read as the reverse complement.
GCTATTGGAATAACCAATCGCTTCTGTTATATATTAAAGGCATTTGAGAATGTTTGTGGAGATTTCGTAGTTAATTTTGTTCAGGTTAGGTTTTAACTGTTTTATGTATATGGTTTCGAGAATTCTTAGCAGTTATACTTACTAAAATTACATAAAAAAAACTCTTGAAATGCTAAAGGGTAGATTTATGCAATAAAATCGTCATTTCAACCATGTCTTCTAGATAACTTCGGAATCTCCTGCATCTTTTCTGGACGGTCTCCTTGTTTAAGATGGTAATTGCTTCCATAATCCTTGCCTTCAGTTCATCTTTCGTGTTACAAGAAATTTTGTTGGCCTCTCGTTCAACTTCACCCTACACATAATAACGAAAGGGAGCGCTGTCTGGGAAGTTATGTGACCAGATGTAAAGGGTGATATGACATCAGAAATTGCCTGACAGCTATGAATGTGTTTTTTTGCTTGTGTGGCATGGTGCAGAGTCCTGTTGCCAGATATAAGGTCTTCCAGCGGTCATCCTCTTGACCCAGGGAAGTACTACCTCCTCAAAGCACTGTTGAATATATAAATGTATATGCTTTTTATTGGTTCATGAAAAGATAGGTGTGTATAATCTCGGATTTTCTGTGCAATCAAATCTTACCAAATCCGAATACTTGATCGTAACACGATGCTAAATTTTGTTCATTTTCTGGAGGAATTGCCACTTTTGAAGTCTTATTTGAATAGTCGGATGCCAGTTGAAATGAAGGAACCAGTGCAGTTATTAGTAAAAGTAGTTGAAAAGAATGCATGCAAGATTTAACAGCTCTAATTACCTCATAGTCAGCCTATCAGGTTTTCGGCCCACCTTCGTAAATCTCTAAACGTACAGATTTGCTTTTACTCCACGATTTAATGCATTCGATTGTAAGATCTGCAAGCGTTGAACAACCTGTGTGTGCATAACATAGCTAAAATGAAACTCCTGACTTAACAACCAGCGTCCTTTTCTTTCATTACCGAGCCATTGCTGGAAGCCCTACGAGCTTGATCCTTTGACGTCATCCAGCATTGAGCTCTACAAATTACTGATTAGATTGTGAAGGCCCGCAAACTATAAATACAGTCCGCAAGTCGTAAAAGAATGAGAACTGTTGCATAGAATGTTTTGTAGACAAACAGGTGGCACAAGCCATTTGATTAAAAGCCGTTTCTCGTGACCGTAGAGAAGTGAAACCCCACTAACTCTTCTTTCATATCGCGACTCAGCGCTCTTCAATAAGATGTCTCATCTCTTCGATGTAATTGATCTTTGTATTTAAACCAAGCAGCTCAGTCTCGAGGTAAATCTTCTTACTATTCTTGCTATAGAACTTCTTTTTCCTTTCTTTTATTTTTTTACTCTTCGAATCTGTCTGATATTTCACTTTTACCTCTAATTCCGTCCTTCTCTTTTCTCTTATTCCTTTTCTTTTTCGTTTATTCTTTTGTGATTATTTAATTGATATTCTTTTGTTGATATTTTTAGTATTTTTTAAGTCCTTCTTTTTCATTTTTTCTTCTTTTCTTTCATTTTCTTCGTTTTCTCCACCAGTTTTCGTCCATATAATTTTTACATCGAGCTAAATTTTTGGTATTTTTCTCCTTTTTCTTTCTTTCTTTCTTTCTTTCTTTCTTTCTTTCTTTCTTTAGTGTTTATTCTCCCTCTCTTTTTGTCCGATAGGCTTAGATGTTTTTTCTATTTTCTTTATTTCTTCCTTTCGATAGGGTTCTATTCTTTCTTTCTTTCTTTCTTTCTTTCTTTCTGGTTTATTATTTATTTATTTATTCCGACAGAGTTTATTCCTTCTTACTTTCTTTTTTCTTTAGGGTTTATTATTTATTTATTTATTTATTGTGATAGGGTTTAGTGCGTTGTGGTGCAGTGGAAATAGGCTCTGAACAAGAAATCGGGGAGCCGAGTTCGAATTCCAGTTCGAATTCCGCAAATACCGTTCGGAAAGGTATCAATCCGACTCTTCCCTCTAGTGTTGAGTTAAATAACAGAACAGATTAGGTTCTATGGCCTTGGTTGGCAACCAGTCTACTGCAGAAAGTAATGACAACATACTGCGGGATGATCTTCTGCCCAGTCAGTCATGTCTATTTCGAGACATGATCGCCTAAGCGTGTATCACGAATGGCACTTAACTGACTGATTACGACAGAATTTATTCTTTCCAGAGCTTTTATCATTTCTTTATTTCCTTTTTTATGAAAGCTTATTCTTTCTTTCTTTCTTTTCATAGGGTTTATTTCATTTATTATGACAGAGTTTATTCTTTCTTTCTTTCTTTTTTCTTTCTTTCTGTGTTTATTATTTTTTCTCTCTTTCTTTCTTTCTTTCTTTCTTTCTTTCTTTCTGTAGCGTTTATTATTCTTTCTTTCTTTCTTTTTGTAGGGTTCTTTCTTTCTTTCTTTCTTTCTTTCTTTTCATAGGGTTTATTTTATTTATTATGACAGAGTTTATTCTTTCTTTCTTTTTTTCTTTCTTTTTTCTTTCTTTCTGTAGTGTTTATTATTTTTTCTTTCTTTCTTTCTTTCTGTAGTGTTTATTATTCTTTCTTTCTTTCTTTCTTTTTGTAGGGTTTATTATTCTTTCTTTCTTTCTTTCTTTGTAGGGTTTATTATTTTTTTCTTTCTTTTTTCCTATAGCGTATATTCTTTGTTTATTTATTCCAATAGGTTTCCTTATTTCTTTGTTTCTTTCGGATTTTTTTATTTGTTATTTTATTTTTCCATTTTACTTTCAGTTTTATTTTTTTACAGATTCCCCATTCTTTTTCGTTTTTTTTTTTTGCCCTCTTTCATAAATCACTTCTTTTTATGTTCATTTTTTCTCATTTACTATTTCTCATCATTCACTAATTTTCTTTCTCTGTTTACGATCTCATCTATGTCTAGTTTATTTCTTCTTTTTCTTTCTCGTCATTTTCAACTGTATTACTCTTTTTATCTATTTTTTTCTGTCAATTATCTGCTTTCTTTCTTCCAATCAAATTTAATTCCTGGTTTTCATCTTTCTTTTTTCTTGTTTATAGCTTTTGTTTATCGTTCTGTTTTTTCTTGTCTTTCATCCTTTTCCTTCTCACCTGTTATCATTTTTCTCCTCTTCTTCTCTGTTTCAGCTATTAAACTTAATTTCTTTATCTTTGTCTTGGTTTCCTTTTATTTTTTGTTTATTCATTCCTATTGATCTTTTCTGTTTCTTTTTTCATTTTTTGTTTCAAACCTTTTCTGTTCTTTCCTTGACATTTTTCTTTACGTCTTTCTTTTTTTTATTTTTGTAATCTCCTCTTCTTTTCATTCTTTCTTCATTTCTATTTGTTCGTTCTTTCTTTCATCCTTTTCTTAAATCTTAACTTCTTTACTTTTTCATTTCTTTCTTCCTGTTTCTTCTATTTTATTCATTCTTTCGTTATATTTTCTTTCTCTAATATTTCTTTAATTTTTTTCTTTCTTATGTGATCTTTTTTTATTTCTTCCCTCAACTTTCATGTTTCGTTTTCTTTTTTATTTACTTGATTTTCTTTCTCTTTGCCATTTCTTTCTTTCTTTCTTTCTTTCTTTCTTTCTTTCTTAGACGCTTTTACGTCTTCAAAACCCCTGCTAGCCATCTGCTTCGGGTAAGAAACATACCTGAAAATAAAAATTGATCGATCCCAAACAGTCTCGTCCGTCGCTACGCATACATTGGCTGACTGCCGGTTGTTTATTGCATCCAGCAATGGAGAGGGCGATGGCACTTGCCGCTGTCAGGTTGCATGTATTTGCCGAATACCGCCGGTCATAATAGAATCAACACCTATTTGAGACGACACTGTTTGGTCAATTCACCCTTTTCCATGAAATTTCCACATCTCTTTTTTCTTAGACTACACACACACACACACACACACACACACACACACACACACACACACACACACACACACACACATAGATAGATAGATAGATAGATAGATAGATAGATAGATAGATAGATTCTACATTAGCTAAAGAAATTGTAACTTATTTAATACATTCAGACATAATTCAAATCCTGAATATTTTGATAAATTTTTAATTCTTTAAAATTTAGAAAGTAAATAAAATAGATAGATAGATAGATAGATAGATAGATAGATAATGAACAATCAAAGATAGATAGATAGATAGATAGATAGATAGATAGATAGATAGATAGATAATGAACAATCAAAGATAGATAGATAGATAGATAGATAGATAGATAGATAGATAGATAGATAGATAGATAGATAGATAGATAGATTCTACATTAGCTAAAGAAATTGTAACTTATTTAATACATTTTGACATAATTCAAATCCTGAATATTTTGATAAATTTTTAATTCTTTAAAATTTAGAAAGTAAATAAAATAATAGATAGATAGATAGATAGATACATAGATAGATAGATAGATAGATTCTAAATTAGCTGAAGAAATTTAAAAGTGTGTTGAATATATAGATTGCAATTCGACAAAATGACTAGAATAAGTCAAGAACAGGCGGGAAAAGTATCGTTAATCTAACATGTTTCTCTTTATTAAGCTTTTGTTAAGATAATGATTTAAATTAAAAAAAAAAAAAGAAACCCAAAGATACAGTATGTTGGTTCAGGTTTGATTTCATAGGTCAGATACGTGTCACGTGTAATAAAGCGACAGACGATCATTTATAAATGTAGAACAACTATGCCTGTTTGTATGTGTGTGCCACATGTAATAAAAGCAATAGATGTTAATTTTAAATGTGTGTATAAATGTCTGTTTAAATGTACTTGTGTACGAAAATAATGTATGTGTCAAGTGTATTTTCAAATTATACATTTGAAAGTGTGTTTATATGTCGGTAACTTTAGTATGTGTTTGAATGACAACACGAAAAACATTTCCATTCAAAATTATAGCGTAATAATGTATACAAGTATCAAGCGATTAGCGATTTTCTTTTCCAAAATAAAATGTGTGCTTGACAGAATCATGGGTAAATGTATGAATATGTGTGTTTATAAGTCTTTAATATGTGTATGAATGATGAAACGAAATACATTTCCGTTTAAATAGCGAAATAATGTATACAAATAAAGACATGTATTCTACATTAGCTAAAAAATTTTAAACTTTTTGAATTCATTCAAAAAGATTTAATTCGAATGTTGAAGATTTTGGTCAATTTCTAATTTAAAGATATAGAAGAAAATCTTAGCATAGAACTTTCATGTAATATATATACATATGTGTGTGTGTGTGTGTGTGTGTGTGTGTGTGTGTGTGTTGAAATTAGGAAGATCATCCGATTTTCTGCTTGTCAGTAGTCCTCCTTTGTAGTTACTATTTTTAAGAACAGTGGTAACCTTGTAACCCACCGATCTATCAACCTCTTACCGCCTTTCGGCAAAGTATTTGAGGCACTAATCAATGCTGGCACAGTTATGCAACTGACCTTTCCTGACCTACTCTCGGACAAACAATATGGCTTCCGCTTCGCAAGGTCTAACGCTCATCATTGAATATACATATACCAGGCTCTTGATAATAATAATGAAGTTCGAGCTGTTGATTTAGATATCTCGAAAGCGGTTGACAGGATTTGGCATGCTGGCTTTCTGTGCAAGTTCAATAGCTACAGTATTTTTTAGCAATTGTTTGACTGAATCCAGTCGTTCTTATCGAATCCTGAAATTAAGTTCAATTTCAACGGACAATTTCCAGATCCTTTCATAGGAACACAGGTGTCCTTCAAGGCTCTATCTTGAGTCCTATGCTGTTTCTAGAATAGAAAAACGCTTAGCACTAGCGATCTGAATTAATGGAACACGGAGTTGTCGACTGACAGAACATTTGTCATATAAATGAACTTAGTTCACTTGTGTCCCTATGTATAAATTTTCACGAGCTACTCGACTAGCAACTAAGTCCCACACCTTTACAGTAAAACCGATAAATTGTAACCACAATTTCTACTCTAACCGCTTCTTTTCTTGCACTTCCCGCCTGTCGAATTCCCTTCCTTATACTTTCTTCCTCGACAACTACAATCTCCAAGAATTTAAAAGTAAGTTCAATAGTCATCTCCTATCTCACTAGCTCGCATGCTTTCTCTCCATCCACTCCAACCCCATCACATCAGTATTCTCATCCTTCAATTAGCCTCTTTCTGACACCCTCTTTAACCTACCCCTCTTTCTCAGCACTTTTCCCTATGTAACCCCCTGCGCAACGGTGGCAGCAAAACTGCCTTGCTTGGGGTGAAATGGTTTAAAAACTTAGTGATAGAGTAGTGTTATGTTGTGCGTAACAGAAATATTGAGTAAATCATTACGAACAACAGAAATATAGTAAATGGATATATTACCGGAAAAAATAGTATTTACAACAGAATTGTTAGTAGTATACAGGAACAAGAGTTTAGTAACACGTATCGTCGTAAGACGTAGAGTCGGAGAATTGCACACTTCCGGTTCACTACCGGAAATACTCGACTGACTTGTTATCGAGACTGGTTACTCGATTACTCTCTCTCTCTAGGTCTTTCCACTACCACTTTATGTAGTGATTGGAATAGTCCACTATGTAGTGATTGGAATAGTCCATTAGTAGAACAAAGGTGGAGAGCGCCCCAACAAGTAGTGAGACGCTTAGCTGTTAAGGTCTGCACTGGTATAAATAAGAGACGTAGCTCATCAGTACTTTTTCGATGAAAATAGCAATAGGATTGCAAGAGGCTTCGCTGTAAAGATCTCTGCATGTGAAACTAAAGGATCTAGCTCGTCAGAATATTTGCCATGAAAATAGGGATAGAGTATCAAGAGGTTTAGTTGCAATTGTCTGATCTGGTGACACAAAGGAAAGATGTTCATCTGAATATTTACCATGGAAATAGTGATAGAATAACAAGAGGCTTACATTTAAAGATCTTAACTCCTTGAACTTCGGAATATAGCTCATCTGAACATTTTCCACGAATATAGCGATGAAGTAGCTAGTGGCTTAGCTGTAAAGGTCTGAACTAGTAGAACTAAGGACTTTAGCTAGTCATAACGGTTGCCATGGATATAGCGATAGAATAGCAAGAGGCATAGCTCTAATTGTCTAAACTGGTGGAACTAAGCTCGTCAGAACATTTCCCATGAAATTAGAGATATAGGAGCAAAAGGCTTAGCTGAAACGATCTTATCTTGTGGAACTAAGGGATAAAGCTCCTAAGTACTTTGGGCATGGATATAGTAGCAAGAGGCTTTGCTGTAAAGGGCTGAACAGTTGAAACTTAGGATTGCTGTTGGTCTGAAAATTTTCCATTGATATAGCGATATAGTAGCAAGCTTAGCTTTACAATTCTGCACTGGTGGAAATAAGTGCTGTGCTTCCTCTAAACATTTGCCATGGATATAGCGATATAGTAGCAAGCTTAGCTTTACAATTCTGCACTGGTGGAAATAAGTGCTGTGCTTCCTCTAAACATTTGCCATGGATATAGCGATATAGTAGCAAGCTTAAGTGCTGTGCTTCCTCTAAACATTTGCCATGGATATAGCGATATAGTAGCAAGCTTAGCTTTACAATTCTGCACTGGTGGAAATAAGTGCTGTGCTTCCTTTAAACATTTGCCATGGATATAGCGATATAGTAGCAAGCTTAGATTTACAATTCTGCACTGGTGGAAATAAGTGCTGTGCTTCCTCTAAACATTTGCCATGGATATAGCGATATAGTAGCAAGCTTAGCTTTACAATTCTGCACTGGTGGAAATAAGTGCTGTGCTTCCTCTAAACATTTGCCATGGATATAGCGATATAGTAGCAAGCTTAGCTTTACAATTCTGCACTGGTGGAAATAAGTGCTGTGCTTCCTCTAAACATTTGCCATCGATATAGTGATAGAGTAACAAGATGCTTAGCTGTAAATCTCTTAAATGGTCGAACTAAGAAAAGTAGTTTGTGAGAACATTCGTCAAGGAAATAAGGATAGAATAGTGATTAACTAGCGACGTTTTATTTTTTGGAAGATGTTGTTGCGTAGGAAATAATTTGTTACTCACAGGGCTGTGTAGACGCTTTTGAACTCTGTAGAGTAAAGCAAGTGGAGTTTTGTCATGTGAGACGTTTATAACTAAGCTTTTTGCCATTTTATCGTCATTTTTATGGTAAATGCTCTGCTGAACTAAATCCCTTACTCCATTTTTGCTCCGTATGGTTCTTTCAAAGATGGTGTATAGCTGGGAAAACTAGATACTTGCTAAAATAGTGCAATAAAGCAGCCATTTGTCCAGACGTGGCTTCCCTGTGTCTCTTCTATAAATACTTTCACGGCTTTTGCTCCGATGAACTTAGTTCACTGGTGCTCCCTAAATACGAATTTGCACGAGATCCTAGATTAGCAACTAGATTAGCAACCTTTTACAGTGAAACCGATAAAATTCAACCGCAACTTCTACTCCAACAGTTTCTTTCCTCGCACTTCCCGACTGTGGAATTCCCTTCCACACGATTGCTTCCCCGACGGCTACAATCTCCAGGAGTTTAAATGTAAGGTCAATAGACACCTCCTAACACACTAACCTGCTCCCATTCTATCAAACACTCTTCCCATCTGACCAACGCTCATCCTCGGTATCCTTACTCATCTGTCACCTTCCTCCTGACATTCCCTATGTCTAACCACTCCTTCTCTTTACCTTCCCCTATGTAGCCCCATGCGCAATAGTGGCAGTGGAATGCCTTGCTTGGGGTGAAATGATTTAAAAAAAATATATGATTTCTACTCATAGGGAAGGCTTATGTCCCAAGAGACGTTAAAGGTTTTGAATCTCCTTAAGAGAATACCAATCCATCATGATAGGTGATTAATTAATATATAAACAATTATATTGAACATTTTTGTATCAGTATTTTGGCCCTTCAAATATTTTATCCGCTGCTTTCATCTGTCCCTTTTTCTCTCTATCTGGCCTGTTAATATCAGGTTCTCCAAGCTCTCCTTCCTCATTGCATGTCCTAAGAATTTCAGTTGTGTCTTCCTGAAGGTATGAATCAATCTCTTCTCCCTCCAGCTGTGGGTTAAATAACAGGACGGATTGGGCTCTGTATACTTGGTTGGCAACCTCTCTATCGCATAAAGTAATGGCAATCTACTGTAGGAAAATCTTCTCCACAGTCTGTCATATCTATTTTGAGATATGATCGCCAAAGCGTGTATCACGTATGGTTCTTAACTGACTGACTGTAGTACTGAAAGTTATACAATATGTTGATTGTTTTGTTTTTATGGTAAATCAACACCTTGGCGGGTTATTTATTGCCAACTAAACTTTATTTCTTTATTGTTGGTAATACCTTTTTTTTTCAACAATTTATTGTTGTTTTTTATATAAGTTTTGCGTCTAGTAATACATTTTTCTTTTTTCGAGTATCAAGGTTCATTGGGATTTGTTTTTAAGGGCAGAGTACCCAAGTCCTACCCTTGATATTTAACCTATAACTGGAAGGGACGGATTAATACCTTTCCCAAGGATACCAGTGATTAAGTGAATGCAGGGTATTCAACTGGAATTCGAACTCGGCTCACCGATTTCTCTTTCCGAGCCGTTATCCACTGCACCACAACGCACATCTGTCACGATACGCTTACAGCACCTGATATTCCCAAGCGGTTAATCATCTAAGCTCAACGTTGCTTAATTTCGGTGATCGAGCGGGAACCGGTGTATTCAACGTGATAGGCCGTAAACCTATACAATATGTAACTCATATAAGTATATCCTGATTTTTTTATTTACATCGCTTGGTTGACATTACCTTAATTTTGAGAAAAATTGCGTTGCATAATAAAATCTAACAACTTTTAGATGATCCGTGTGTTTATGCGCCCCGATATATGATAGATATAGAATATACGTAGTATTACATGTTATTATATGTTCGTATTTCTATACGTGTATATGCGTGCTATCGGTGATGTTAGGTGTGACTAATATATTTGCCTTGTAGAATGTCAGTTCAGTAACAAGATTGCAATATCCTTCCCAGCCAACCCTATGCTGGTTTTTATCTTTTGCCGGCCTTTTCAATACGCCATCATCTCTTCACGATACCTTGGCCAAGTTTCCCGCCTTTTTCATCCGTTTCTCTTCTTTTAACCTACTTTAAGTAATTTCTTTCCACTGGTTCACTATCGTTTCGTTCTCTCGTTTTAGTCTCTCTTTCTCATTCTTTTTCTTTATCTCTTTATCTTTTACTACATCCATCTTCTTCTTTTTCTTCTTCTTGTTCTTTTTACTTCCCATTCATTTTCTTTCACTCTTTATGTTTTACTACATCCTTCTTCTTCTTTTTTCTTCTTCTTCTTCTTTCTCATTCTTTTTCTTTCTTCCTTTATCCTTTATTACATCCTTCTTCTTCTTTTTCTTTTTCTTCTTTCTTTCACGATGAGTTTTTATTTTCACTGTCTTCTTCATATCTGCTACATTCTAAATATTAATTTATTCGTTTCCCTTTTCTTCAATGCATTTCCATTCTCCTTCCTTGTCTTTTTTCACCTTCTTCTTCTTCTTCTTTTTCTTCTTCTTCCTCATTCCTTTTCTTTCTTTCTTTATCTTTTACTACATCCTTCTTCTTCTTCTTTTTCTTCTTCCTTCTCATTCTTTTTCTTCATCTCTTTATCTTTTACGACATACTTCTTTTTCTTGTTCTTTTTCTTGTTCTTCTTTCTCATTCTTTTTCTTTCTCTCTTTATCTTTTACTCTACATCCTTCTTCTTCTTCTTCTTTTTCTTCTTCGTTCTCATTCTTTTTCTTCATCTCTTTATCTTTTACGACATACTTCTTTTTCTTGTTCTTCTTCTTTCTCATTCTTTTTCTTTCTCTCTTTATCTTTTACTACATCCTTCTTCTTCTCCTTTTTCTTCTTCTTTCTTTCACGGTGAGTTTTTATTTTCACTGTTCTGCTACATTCTAAATATTAATTTATGCGTTTCCCTTTTCTTCAGTGCATTTCCATTCTCCTTCCTTGTCGTCTTTCTCACCTTCTTCTTCTTACTTCTTTTTCATTCTCATTCCTTTTCTTTTTTCTTTATCTTTCACTGCATCCTTTTTCTTCTTCTTTTTCTTCTTCTTCTTCTTTTTCTTCTTCTTCTTTCTCATTCTTTTTTCTCTCTTTATCTTTTACTACATTCTTCTTCTTCTTTCTCATTCTTTTTCTTTTTCTCTTTATCTTTTACTATATTCTTCTACTTTTTTCTTCTTCTTCTTTTTATTCTTCTTTTTCTTCTTTTATGTCCTCTGTTTTAATATCTTTTTTCTTCTTCTTCACTGATGTTCACTTCTTACTCTAGTTTCGTCTTCTTCATTACGATCTGTTTGAATTTCTTCGTTTTTTTTTTTTTTTTTTTTGCAATGTTTTCTTCTCCTTCATATTTTTATTAATTTACTTCATCATTGTGTACTGTCTTCTTACACTGTTTCTTCCACTACTACAAGATTTTTTTCTTTTTCCTTCTGCGAGTACAGCTGTTAATAACTCTTTCTTTCTTTCTTTCTTTCTTTCTTTCTTTCTTTCTTTACTAAAGCACTAATAGTGCCAGAACATGAACACCTAGAAAATTTATATTTATCCAGGGCCAATTTCTTCAACTTATCGCCTTTGGCATTACGTCATTATCAGAATCCTCAAGATCTCTCTACGTTTTCCTCATATTTATTTATCTAGACCTTTACAATCTTCTTCTTCTTCCCTATTTACATTCTCTGTGTTCCTGTATCCTTTTCTCTTCTTCATCTTCTGATTTCCATATCGAATTCGATGTCCTCGTCTTCCCGATACTTTACACTGGGAAATACACCTGCTTCGGGCACGAAATCCGGAAGCCATGATTGACTCCAAGTCATATGAATATCGAGTGTTTTTCGCTCCGGTCCCTATTGCTACAATAAGTAAATAAAACGCTGCGTAATTTTACGTAGAGGCATTCACGAATAGATAAAGTGTCTCATTTGAAAGCATACACACACGCGCGCACGCGAATACACACACACACACACACACACACACACACACACACATATATATATATATATATATATATATATATATATATATATATATATATACGTTTGTGTGTGTGTGTGTAAATGTGCACAATTTTCTGCACGCACATTCACTTATATCGAAGCAGGTGGTTGTATGTAAACATGCCGCTCAAAAACAGTTTCCGGTATATCCTGTTGAAGATGTCGATGGAATGATATTCCCAGCGCAACGTCAAACACTTGATCTGGTATAAGGTTGGCTGCTTTATATAAGTTGTTACATGATAGCGTTGTTCTTTGCTCGTCACAATGAATAGCGTGTCTGAAACGTCACGAAAGACAATCACGTTCAACTGATGCGGTTACTTCGACATGTTTTTCATTGGAATTACCCAAACGAGCGTGTGTACCTTAGCAAACCATGAACAATTCTGAAACTTAAAGGAAATACTTGGACACATATTTGATGTTTTAGATCAGATGAGAATTTTGTTATAATTTTCGTTTTCTCTTGTCAGAAGTGAAGCAGATATGAGATACAATATATTACATTATTTTCTTCATGTTTATTATTCTGACAAGCTTATTAGTCTGGATGCTTTTGCAGGATATTAAAGCGTCGAAGAATTCAGTTTTGCAAACTTTGAATATCTGGTCTGCAGATTTCCATTTTTCCAAAGAATCCGAGGTTTTTTTGTTTTTTTCACTCTCTTCACAAAACTTTCGGGAATTTTCTCTCGTATTCTGTAGGATGTGCGTTGTGGTACAGAATGTGCCTTGTGGTGCAGTGGGTATCGGCTCGGAACGAGAAATCGGGGAGCCGAGTTCAAATTCCAGTTGAATTCCTCGCATTCACTTACGCGCAAATACCCTTGGGAAAGGTGCTGATAATGACCGCCATAATTTATGGATATAGAGCATCCTCGCAGCATGTAAAACAACGACAAAGATTAACACTCCCGAATCAGACATTCTGTTGAATCGGATTTGATCTCGAATAATCGGAAAAATACGGCTTTTTTTATACATGTTGCATTGGATATTTTGAGCTTCCTGATTAGTTAAGCTTTCAATTGGTGAACTATAAAAAGGGGTTAGCTCATGGGTGTCCCACCAGTATATACGTGTATCCAAAAAAAAGTCCAACAAAAGGTACTAATCCATCTCTTCTCTCCAGCTATGGGTTAAATAACAGAAAAGATTGGGTTCTACAGCCTTGGCTGGCAAACAGTCTACCGCAGGAAAGTAACGGCAGTCTTCTGCCCAGTCAGTCATATCTCTTTTGAGATATGATCGCCCTAGCGTGTATCATGTATGGCACTTAATTGACTGATTCTGTATTTGACTTTCCTTAAATAACCTGGTTTACTCGTAATTAATGATACGTTAGGAAAGTTGAAAAATGCTAATGTATACAACATAATTTTCTTTTTAATCGTATCACACCGAACAAGGCGGTAATGCCACTGATGTGCAGGGGGCTACATAAGAGTAAAAAAAGATTAATTAGAAGAGAGTGAAGAGAAGGACGAACCAGTTAGAAAGGAGCAAAAAAAGGATGGGAATACAGGTGTGATGACAGTTGCAAAGGTGGAGAGAAAAGAAAGGATATACGGGGTGGTGAAGAAAGAACTAGAGTCAAGTGGTTAAGAGATGAGTATTGACATTGCATTTAAATTCCGGGAGGTTGTAGCCGTCGGGAAAGCAAGAATAGGGAAGTGGGTTCCACACATATATATATATTGTAATGGTTGTTACAATGGTTTACAAATTCATAGTATTACTACACAAAAATCTTCGCGTTTCGAAGCTGCTACGTGCGCTTCTCATCGCGTGATAAGTTGAAATGCATTTCAACTTATCACGCGATGAGAAGCGCATGCAGCAGCTTCGAAACGCGAAGATTTTTGTGTAGTGATACTATGAATTTATAAAACATTGTAACAACAATTACAGTATAATGCTCTACGTTGTATCGAGCACTCTTTATAAAAGTAAATGCATGAACAGTAGGTAAAAAAGCCTAAGTGTTCTATAACTTTCTTACAATATATATATATATATATATATATATATATATATATATATATATATATATATTGTGTGTATTTTGGCAGCATTTTTTCATTAATGCAGGTTTCATTGAATAATATAGACAAGTTTTTTCTATAAATTTTGTGTAGGATCCGTTCATACCGTCTGATATACTTGATGCTGATGTCGTTGAAAGACAACAAAAAATCACAGTATTTGTTGAATTTTTTATCGGGTCTAAGCTTTCGGCTCACATAAGCCATTATCTGTGTGTTAATATTTACTCTTTGATAATGGCTTATGTGAGCCGAAAGCTTAGACCCGATAAAAAATTCAACAAATACTGTGATTTTTTGTTGTCTTTCAACGACATCAGCATCAAGTATATCAGACGGTATGAACGGATCCTACACAAAATTAATATACAAAACTTGTGTATATTATTCAATGAAATCTGCATGAATATATATATATATAACACGGTCATGTCACGTTGAATACACCGGTTCCCGCTCGATCACCGAAGTTGAGCCTGGTCAGTACTTAGTGGGGGGTGACCACTTGGGAATACCAGGTGCTGTTAACGTTCACGAATGTGCGTTGTGGTGCGGTGGATGTCGGCTTGGAGGGGGAAATCGTTGAGCCGAGTTCCAATTTCAGTCGAGCACACTGCATTCACTTGCGCACTAGTACCCTTGGGAAAGGTATTAATCCGTCCGTTTCCTCCAATTATGGGTTAAATAATTGAGGTCTGCTGTTCATGCGATCTGTGGCAGATTTCTGCACCGATTATTTGTTATCAGCGGTTCCAAAAAGTGTGGATGGTACTACACAATGCCTTCACCACTATAAACAAATCTCTGTGTGGATGTCTTACTAAGGTTAGACCCTCATACGTCGAAAAAGGATGTGAGAGTCCATGATATATATATATATATATATATATATATATATATATATATGTAATGTGTCACTTCGATAATTAATGTTACCTTCATCATCTCGACTCGAAAGATTCGTGATACGCAGATATCTTTTATCAGAAAGTCAGTTAGTTAAGTACCATACGTGAAATACGCCTTGGGCGATCATGTCTCGAAAAAGACATGACTGACTGGGCAGAAGATTTTCCCGCAGTAAGTTGTCATTGCTTTCTGCGGTAGACTGGTTGCCAGCCAAGACTATAGAACCCAAACTTTCCTAACTGGATGGACGAGACGGATTAATACTTTTCTCAAGGGCATTTGTGCGTAAGTGAATGCAGGGTATTCAACTGGAATTCGAAATCGGCTCCCCGATTTGTCGTTCCAAGTCGATATCAACTGCAACACAACGCACATATCAGAAAATACTCGATATAAAAGTTAATAATAAGGAAATATTGTAATGACCTAACTCTCCACTAGAAAACAGTTGACTGTGAAATGTGAAAATATTACAACAATGGCGTCTCGAAACTTACAAGTCGGCATGAATAAAATAATATCGCTCAACTAAGTGACAAGTTTCTCTACGTTAATAATATATACAAGAAACAAAAGTTGGATATTATTACAAATCCATAGCTAATATCATATTTCGCGGCTCTCTTATCATCTCACCGTTCGTCAGACCAAATTCATACAACAATAAATGGTTAAAATTTATCCAGAAAGTCAAGTGAAATAGGAAAAGGCAAAAAAGAAAGAATTTAAAAGAAACGAATAAGGGAAAGGGGCTTAACGTATTAGATCTTAGCTTCACGCAGCGTCTTTGGCCTAGATTTACAAAAAAAAAACCTTCGTTAAGGAAAACAATGAATAACGCAGCCTTTCCTTTGTAATCATCATTAAACTCATTTAATTCTTTCCGAATCCTGTTTTCAGATTGACACCCAAACATTTTGAAATGTTCGTATTGGAGCTTGAAAATGACAAGCATACTGTTCCCAAAATCCGAGGTGCATTCGATTTAGTAAATGTTTCTATTTTTACGCAGATTAACATTGAATTAATTCCCTATTTAAATTTAAGAACATTTTCTTTCTACGGATGTTAATCTCCCTATTCAAAGGTGATACTGATGTCTATATATATATCTATAATATTAATAGGAATAAGAAATGAGTATTGCTTTTACAAAAACAATGCTCAAAATCGAGATTTAAGTAATATATATATCTAAACTTATTTATAAATTGAAATTTGTCTGTGTGTATGTGGGTATGTATGTGTGGTTGTGTATGTCTGTTAACTATAGACTCCGAAACAGCTGAATCGATTTTCTTGAAAATTTAAGCCTCTGCGAGTGTTTTTAGATAGGTTTTGTGTCGAGGTACACCGGATAAATATCGAAAATCGATAATCGAAAAAATCGGGTTATAGAAGGAGTGGTCCGATTTTAATCAAATTTGATACACTCATAGACAAAGGCATACGAAACGATATTCAGAAGTTTCAAGGTTGCAGTTCTTATAATAGTGCAGAAAATCGATAATATATATATATATATATATATATATATATATATATATATATATATATAAGGCAAGATGTTTGTGTGTGTGTCTGTTTATCTGCCTGTATGTCTGTAATTTTTTCAGCCCTTTTATTTTTGTTTTTGCTTCGGGTTTGGCTCTAAGTAGGTATAATTGTAGTTCTTAGTCTCAGTCATGATACCATTTACTCAGAGGACTTATTTAGCCTTCAAAATTTAGTTTACGACGAAAAAAACTTATTTGATATCGATACCAGGAAATCAAAATTTGACTTACATCCATTCATTTTTCTTTCAGTCTACGGTTTCGCTTTAACTGGAAACAACTATTGCTTTTTAGTTTTTCGTACCAACGTCCAAAGAGTCTGAGTTCCAGGACCATGGATTAGTTTTAAAGCTTTTATTACATCCGAGCAACGCCGGGGTTAAAACATGCAAAATGTACTACAAAATTCCACGTTTTGTTTTGAAATTGAAATTGTCTCATGAGGTAGTTGATAGTGATGAATTTACTCTTATTATTTGACATATATATATATATATATATATATTTTAAGTCCCGAATAGTTGGAATAGTTGTTTCGGTGGCAATGATAGGATAGGTTGCAAAATTCATGTGAAATCTCAAAAGATAAGGGATATGCATAGCATTTAATCAGTTATATATATATATATATATATATATATATATATCACTGCTATTTACGCAACGTTCATTCAGTAAAGAATTTGAACTTTCTCGGCTAGTGGCGCGTGTTTACATGGTGTATATAACACATTTAAATATGTCTTTCCCCGCCAAGCGCCTAAAGCTTAGAGGTAGAATCGCCGATTAATGTAAATTTGGTCGGGTTTCAATCCTGGCCAGAAGCAATAAAATGTCTAAATTAACTGATCAACTGTGATACAGCGAAACAGGACTTTCTGCGGATGACTATATATACATAAACTGCGACAGAATTTACGTCCTATTTTGTTTATTAATGTTTTTGGACAAAAATAACCTACAGTATTTTTAATAAAATTATAAGTATTGTCCTATTAAAACAACATGATATTTTTATGAATAACAATCTGTTTAAGACGTCTAAATATCCCATTCATGTTCAGTAGAACACTGGACGTTATCTTTTTCACTTCTGCACGCCTTTTGACACATTTCTAAATTAATTTCAGAAAATGAATTTCAAGTATTGTTTTCGATTTGAGTCTGGAAATAAAGTATTTCTGTCAATCCCACAAGATATATATATATATATTTGTGTGTGTGTGTGTGTATATGAAAAAATAAAGAACAAATACAAAACGTTTATCATCGTTATTAAAGCTTCTGCAAAGACTGAGAAAAAACCCACAAAACTATGGTATTGTCAATTTCGTTTGAGTCGATTCTTATTGGTCATTCATGTATCAAGTGGATTACAACCGTAGAAAATTATGGATGACTATAAATTCGTAAAAATTCTAACAGGTCTAAGCGGACATCGGATAGTAAGTATACTTACATACAAATAGAATCATATACGTTTTTAATGCACGTGATACTTGATTGACCAATGAGATTCGGCCCAAACAAAATTGAAAATACCAAAGTTGTCTCTTTTTTTCTGTTTTCTATTTATTTTTTATCTTATTTAATCCTTAGCAGAGAGGGGATAAAGAGACTGGTTTATATTTTTTAAAAGTTCATTTGTGTGAAGATTTGATTCGTTCGAATGTTTACGGCTTATTAACCTGCAAATATTTTAATCCAGAAAATATTTTTTCAGCTTGTAAGAAGTTTCGAAGATAATAATGGTTAAGTTATGCAAGTTTACGAATTAACCAACATCTAGAGGAAAAGAGGGGGATTCATTCCTTCTTCAACGGTATCTGCACGTATGTGTATATAACGAACCCAACTGGAATTGGAACTCGGCTCTTCACTTAAAAATTTAGAGACATTATCCATTACACAATCCGCACACTTAAACTTAGAGCACCTAATATTCTCATTCTGTCGTCCATCTAGGTACTGACCAAGCTTGACGTTGCTTAACTTCGGTAATCTTACGGGAACCTGTGTTTCAGCGTGTTATAGCCGCAGGGCCCGTGCAAGTGTTTCTTACCCTCTCCCAATCTGAGATCTGCCCCACCTGTACTACATCTCCATTTTCAATTTAGATGCGCAGCATGACTTTCTTAAGATGAAAAGTTGGCGTTGTGGTGCAATGGATATCGACTCGGAACGACAAATCGGGGAGCCGAGTTCGAATTCCATTTGAATTCCTTGAATTCACTTTCCCAAAAAAACCTTGGGAAAGGTATTAATCCATCTCTTCCCTCCAGTTACAGATTACATTGTAGGACAGATTGGGTTCTATAGCCTTGGCTGGCAACCAGTCTTCCTCAGAAAGCAATGGCAACCTACTGCGGGATAATCTTCTGCCTAGTCAGTCATGTCTCTTTCGAGACATGATCATCCAAAGCGTGTATCACGTATGGAACTTAACTGACTGACTGAAAGTTGGCTCATGTCACTTACCCTGGTTTTTTTTTTCTAATTTTTAATTACCTGTCCCAATTTTGCTTCAAACGGGGTGCATTTTCATTGAGTTCATAAAGCAAATCACAGACAGAAATGAAATCTGAAATATTCTTTTCACTCAGATTGTATGGTACCTGTATCTGTACATGTTTCGACATTCACCCTGGTCGGGTTGAGCCGGCTTCCTCCCAAGCGAAAGAGAAAGATTTGTTTTAAGGGAAGGGTCATAACTCTTATTCTGTATTGACCTCAGGTTTTTTTAATTATCCCGCAACAGGTTGCCAATGTGACACCATCTCCCACAGGGATACTTTCCCTTCTCCCTCTGGGATAATTTCCCTTGGTTGGTTTAAAACAACGGAGAGAGAATTTGATATTGGCAATATTATTAATGCATTATCGCGGTACGCAATGTGAGCTTAGGAAAAATATTTAATACCATCAAGTACTTCTAAAAGCCAGGGAACATAAAATCTAACTATTCTGGGAAAATATAAATTTCTCTTCTTTCGGGTTTTGAAATGTTCATGTCACTAAGCTGAAAACGCATAGACAAAATAAGTATCAGAATGATTTGATAAGGTCACACGAAAGCCAAGGTTCCCCGACAAACCCGCTGGTAAGCCAGAATCTGTGGGAACTCGTAGGAAATCGAAATCGAATATGAGTTGGCAAAATCTCATTCGTCGAGCTAAAGCCTTCCGCTCATCGAGTAGGCGGAAAACGATTTCATTGGCCGATAGCCGTGAGCCGGCCGGATCCCCAGAGAGGATCGCAATTGGTTATAAAAATAGATGCTCGACAAGAAAAGCTCAGATTTTGGGCAGCGAGCCACCGCCGCCAACACCACCACATTCTCCGCCAGCGACCGCCTCCGATTCGGCACATTCCATCAGATTCCGTCAAGAACCCGAAAGGACATTGCTATTTGAGAAGATACATAGGAAATTGACAACCCTGATTATAGAGAATCGATGAAAAGACGTCAATGAAATAGGTGAAAAGACTTTAGTGAAAGTTTGAAGAGATCTGTTTATTCCAACGCTAACGAAACTTAGACAAGTCATTTTATTTACTTAGGATTGGAAGCTATTTAACGAACTTTCTCCCTCCGTTTTAACCAACATTTTCGACGACTGTATCACTTTCAACAACTGTATTCCTGGGAAAAGAAAGACATTGTTTTTTTTTTCTTTGTATAAATACATTCTTCTTAGCTCTCCAGGCGTGTTCGACCTTGTTAATTTATTTTATTCATTTTTTTTTTTTTTTTTTTGTGCCGTGTTAATTTTTTTCAAACCAAAAGTGTACACCATTGTCCGGACTGGCTCAAGAAAGACGACTGTTAAAATTGCACGACGTGACTTCTGGGATCTAATCACAACGTGGGACAGTGGCCCGTTGTTGCAAGAGACGTCTTGTAAATCGGCTTTTGTGGCGAAATCATCGAGCGGGATCGTCACGACCAGCAACAGCGACCAAATCAACCATACAACCGGGTAACAGTGTCACAGCTGGGATCGTCACGACCGTCAGCGAGAACGAGCGTCACATCAGACAGACGGCCAGCCCGGCCTGAGGCGTCACAGTCAATACCTGCTGCGGTAGATTGGTTTGCCAGCCAAGGCTATAGAAGCCTAGTCTGTCCTGTTATTTAACCCATAACTGGAGGGAGGGGACGGATTAATACATTTACCAAGGGTATTAGCGCGTAAGTGAATGCAGGGCATTCAACTGGTATTTGAACTCGGCTTCCCGATTTCTCTTTCCGAGCCGATCTACTGCTTCACAACGCATATCTGTCAAAAAACGATTACAACACCTGGTATTCCCAAGCGGTTACCCATCTAAGTACTGACCAGGCTCAACGTTGCTTAAACTTTGGTGATCGAACGAGAACCGGTGTATTCAACGTGATATGACCGGTGTATTCAACGTGATATGACCGTACACATATTGTATGCTACTGAAACATCGTAGCGGTTTGAGTCCCCAAACTTCACTAAGTACTGATGGATGGTGGATTTTGATATATTTATTGTTTCTCTCATTTCTTGTGTTGTTTAATGCGGAGTATTCTCAATCAATGTCTTTACTTGGTTGTCATCTGTCGTAGAGATTCTGCCTGAGCGTTCATATCAATAAGGCTTCAATCACCAACTCTAAATTAGCGAATCATTTCCACACAGTTCTGTCAGCTAAAGCACCTTCAGCGTACGCAGCATATTATTTTTATTGTTTAAGAGGCATTTTTGCCTTTTTCTTCATTTATATATGTTGCAGAGGAACATCTTTTCCTACCCCGTAATGGATATGGTCCAGTCTATAAAAGAATGTGAACTGGGAGCATACGTCAGCATTCGTCACTAGACGGATCTATGACACTGTAAGCCCTCTGCCTTCGGGTGGAGGGCGCTCTATGCTTCCGAGCAGAGAGCAATAACCCAGTCGTGGTTCCGCCGAAGGGTAGAAGCACGACTGGGGAATATTAGACAGACATTTTTTGGCCGGGCCATATAGCCCGGAAAGCCCAGTTATAAACTGACCATGTATCATATGTTGCCCTTACTGGGAGGGACAGCTAAATAATGCATTCGTCA
Source organism: Ascarosepion bandense (assembly GCA_037127315.1). Lineage (NCBI taxonomy): Eukaryota > Metazoa > Mollusca > Cephalopoda > Sepiida > Sepiidae > Ascarosepion > Ascarosepion bandense. The sequence goes on along the minus strand of JBBBDQ010001464.1, from coordinate 237,522 downwards.
CTAGACGGATCTATGACACTGTCAGCTCTCTGCCTTCGGGTGGAGGGCGCTCTCTGCTTCCGTGCAGAGAGCAATAACCCAGTCGTAGTTCCGCCGAAGGGTAGAATCACGACTGGGGAATAACAGACACATATTTTTTGGCCTGGCTATATGGCCGGGAAGACCCACAATAAATAGACCTTGTGTCACATGCAGGTTTGGTAAGGTTGGTAAATACAGCATACGTCACTAGACGAAAGCATACGTCACCAGACGGACGCATACGTCATAGGCAGAGACATTTTCTACTTGATCGTTGTTCCTGTTACTATTCGTTGCTTGTTCGTGTACGTCTATGGGTTTATTGTCAGTCAGTCAGTTAAAGTGCCATACGTGATACACGCTTAGGCGATCATGTCTCGAAAGAGACATGACTGACTGGGCAGAAGATTATCCCGCAGTAGGTTGCCATTGCTTTCTGCACTGTACCACAACACACATCCCGGGTTTATTGTATTGTTGTATAATAAATCTCTTCTAATCTATCTTCAGTGTTAAGTATTATTCTTACACTATTCTTTTCCCTGATATTCCTTCCCGGGATATATCAATATAAAAAAAATTCATCAAGTGACTATCAAACCGTTAATATTTATTTGATTCGGCCTTGTGTCAGATATAACCGAACTCCCTATAGCTTACAAATTATATGCACAATTATCATCATCAAAATTATCAGAAGGTTTTCATCAGAAGGTTGTTAGCAGGTTGGTTGGAATGTGTATTTGTGTGGAATAGTGACGAAGAACAAAATATACATTGGATGATTGAATAGAAAGTTATTAAAAGAATGTGATAACAAGAATTGGTAGAAATTAATGTTCAGTTCGAAGCAAGTAATGAGTAAAGGGTACCAAGAGTTGAAGAAAATTTCATAGTAGAGATTTGTTGGAAAAAGTTTATGCGTACGTACGTATGTATTAGCATTTGTTTGGAAGGAATGTCTTTGGATGAAGAAGAAGAAGAAGTAAAATGAATCATCACACGAGAAAGAAGGAGAAGGAGGACAATGTGTAACGTGGTTGAAGTTCCTCCCGTTACATTTTAGTTGTGTCTCTCGATGCTGCCATCTGAGTGACTGGCGCTGCCTGTATAGCCATTCAGATCTTCGCACAGGATCGCTAAGTCCCTTTAGTCTTGAAAATCGCCTCCATTGGTCAGAAAATCAATTTAACGTCTTTCTTGCGAAATCCGGTTTCGACTTTATCTTTAAGCACATGGTCAATCCTTTTTCTGTTTGGTACAAACCAGGATTTCACACGTCGTTGTGAAGTTTTGTAAAAGTGAAAAAGAAAGTTGATTTTAATTCATAATTTCTTATCCCACAACTAAAATGCACCTTAGAATCTTCCATTTTTATCAGATGCAACATTGACACAAATAATTTTAAACCTTCTTTCTCAAGAGATAGTTTCAAGTGTGCTCTAATCGGAAATGTAAGTATATTATATCTGTCTATAAATTTGACGTGTCTTAACGTGTTGGAATATGAACGACTAAAATCGGAATTAACTTTCCGGACAATCCAATACAAATTAGAGAAAAGTCATAATAGATAATTCCATATTAAATAAATCAACTATGCTTTGCGGCCATTTTAACAGCAACTTGAGATTTTTCTTGTTAAATATTCGAATAATTTATCACTGAACATAATGGATAAAAAATAGTGAATTTTATATCATGTTTTTTAGAGTCAACATGTTCAAAATAAATAGATCTGAACAACAAAAATGTCTTCAGAACGACGTCTAAATCCGCGAAAATTTGTTTCTTCGTTTAATAGTCAGTTGTGATTACCTTAATTTGTAACGTATATAAATTTAGGTAGGAAAAAAAAATGCAAAAATTGATAAGATCGCGAATCACAGCCCGGGGGACATGAATTCGTCTTGCACCTCCGTCGGGTTGTTTGTATATAATCACTTAGTATGAAGAAAAAGCAGCACATATTCAGTCAGATTTCGCTTTCTGCAATAAGAACTTGGCTGATAAACAATGCGATCAAAGTTATGTAACGACTCAAAGATTCTTATCCGGGTAGATCTCAGCAATGTTTCTTTCATTATTCATTAAAGAATTTAATTGATTTTAATGATTGTTATTTATTGTAATAATTTTTAATAATTTAATAATGATTTTTTGTTTTAACTGAGGGAAGAGACGGAATAATCTCTTTCCAATATCATCTTTGATGATATTGTCCAGCATTCACTGCCATATTGAAAAACTCAGATGACATAGCAATCCAGTACTCTCTTCGTTGTTTCTAGTGAAATTGTCCAGTTTCTTAATATTTTACTCAACTTCTGGAATGTTTCCTTCGCCATGCCAATTCGGCTTCGGATCTCTGTGTCGCACTTTCCGTTTGTTAGACACATTGAATGGAAAATATATACAAACCAGAAGTTTTCTTATGAATCACCACAACGTAAATATTCATGTTCTTTTTTTTATTTAATAAAAAAAACTGTAAAAAATTATAATGATTAATGATTATAATGATTAAAATGCTACTCAAGGAATAAGATTTGCTAGATACACAAAAATAGATATAAAGTATATATAGCATCATTAAACTGCTGGGTGTATATTGTTCAAAAATGTATTGTTGGTGATATTTTTCATTCCATAATGTATTTTTTCTATAAAAGTCTATTTTTATACATTTATAGTGTTTTGACCCCAGTTTGGAGGTTAACTATTTGCCCATAGCTGGGACCCTACCAGATGCTACCACTCCGGGTCAGGGTGGACCTGGGAACAACAGCAATTAAGAGGTGGTTCCATGCTCCTCACAACCATCCAATCAGAGGCCTTACTGCCGGATGCAGTTTAGTGTCATACCCAGGACCCACTTAGTATTAAGAAAAAGCAACACATATTCAGTCAGAATCCGCTTTCTGCTATAAGAACTTGGTTGATAAACAATGCGATCAAAGTTATGTAACGACTCAAAGATTCTTATCCAGGTAGATCTCAGCAATGTTGGCAAACATATTTTCTTTCATTATTCATTAAATAATTTAATTGATTTTAATGATTGTTATTGTAATGATTTTTAAAAATGATTTTAAGGCATTTTAAAAGGATTTAAATGATTTTAACGTTTTAACTTTATGATAGTATTTTAGGTTTTATCTTTGGCATATCTGGATTCTTAAAATAATTCCTCTCGAGCTTTGATACAATTATTACGTAAAGCATTAATTGTTTCTATCGGGAGATGACTGCGTGTAAGTAAACCTTAAACAGTGAAGCAGTGCATCAGAGGGAGCCATTCTACTATATTTTATTGAGTCTGTTTCATTTAGATGTCAGGGTTTTTTTGTTTTGTTTTGTTTTTTGTTTAAATATCGTTTTATTTTTATGAGATCACTGTAGGATCAACTTACTATTTTAAATTTTTAATATTTATATTTTTTCAATATTCAACTTTTAAAATATTCTCTCCTGAAAATTCATCATCCGGAAAAAAGCTTCTTAGATAAAAATGAAAATTATGAAAAGAAAAATACAAAAACAACAAAAAAAGAACAACAGCATCAAATAATGAGAAAAAAATAGATATCTTTTAAAATCCACCATTTGCTGCTGAGTATATTGGTTTTGCGCATGCGCATATAAAACATATTAAACTGGCTTTGCTTTTCCACCTGATCTTTCATTGGAATCCGCTAATACTTCTTCTTCGCTATGAAAGACACATGTTGAAACCTATAAAAAATATTCTCTTTCCTTGAAAGTAAACACGAACGTACATATTTGTCGCTCTTTCCTGACAAATAAAGACTCGTTTAATGAACAGGATGTCGTTTAAAAGAACTTTCTTTTTCAAAGATTAAAGGAAAATAAAATTTCGTCAACAGAGCGACATTACTTTCCTGGCATAGCGGAAAGCCACGTTCAATGTGCAAAAATTCGAGTACTTTATTATACGAAAATATTTGTACACAAGGAAATCACATGTATAAATAAAAGTCAAAGACTAGTGAATACATATATATATATATATATATATATATATATAAGTTTCGTTAAAAATGACAGACAAGGTGCTATGGTTAAGTTTTTTAGATAATTTTTTATGTGATCTTATGCTCTTTTTCTTTTCAGAACCTAAATTATATAAAAATTGTTCGAATGTTTTATCTATCAAAGCTCTGTATGATTTCTTTCTTTATCAACGATGAATATTATTTTACTTCTAACTGAATATAAATATATATATATAGCACTCTAGCTATTGGGCGCGTATAATGATAATATATGTGCTAAAAAAATCTGCAATCTTCCACCGAAATCGCCGACTATATATATTAGTCATCCGCAGACACATCTGTTTCGCTGTATCACTGCTCATCAGTAGGTTAGACATCCGAATGATTTTAACCCAGGATTGAAACCCGACCGAATTGGCGTCAGTCGGCGATTCTACCTCTGATAGGCGCTCGGTAGAAGGAGGCAGACTTTTAGCGTATGATGTATCATACGCCAGTAGCCACACACACACACACACACACACACACACACACACACACACAGATAGATAGATAGATAGATAGATAGATAGATAGATAGATAGATAGATACCTCCACTCATTTTTCTATACCAAAATCTATATTGAAATTTAAAAAATAAATAATCTTTAAGCTTTAAAATTAGCTTTAATTGAAAGCAATGGAATTAAGTTTAGTAATTTTCGTAAGCAAAATACTCTGGTGTATTTTAAACCGAAATGATTTTGATCGGAATCAAAAGTTTTCTAAATTAAAAAAAAAGTTTTTAAAATTTTAAATGTTTTGCCATTTTTCATCGATTGTAAACAGAAGCCGATTCTCGGTTTTAAAAAATCTTACAAAAATAAAATATACCTCGCTGACACATTATTCCCTTCAAATTATCGAACTTAAACGTACTTTAAGTTGACTTGAAACAAGAATTTATGCTTACTGCCTGAAATATTTCAAAAAGCATTTCTC